>JAANSN010003275.1:0-19345 GCA_036850665.1 Dicranocentrus wangi | reverse complement strand
GTTAGCTATAATTACATGAGGGTATATAGTATGGATGCTTTAGCTCGATTTTATTCGTTTGAAAGCAATAACTTTTATGACAGCTTTTAAGCTGAAGGCGTGGGTTGGAAGGTTGGAAAAATACGGTTTACTCCAATTATTATTATTCCCCTAGCGCCCATTACCCAGATCGAACTTTCATGACCACGTCCACCACGTGCAAATAGTGGCGTCTCATGATGTCCGTGAAAATTCACAATTATTATTCATACCTGATTAATTTGCAGCTTCTCGTTCTCAGCAATCTACAGGAAGATTCATTCGTTTCAAGAAGAATTCACCACGAGTGAAGTTTACTTTTCAAAGTAATCAAAGGAAACAACTGTCATGTTTCACATTAAGGATTTTCTTGTGTATACTTTTGACGTGTTGAAATGATAAAAGTAGACATCTCTTTCCACCATGCTCCTTCTATCATGCCGATCATACTTAGGCACCTATTCTAAAATGTATGTATGCATGTAATCAATGCAGCTTGCTTGCACCGTTCCTCCATTTGTATTCCTCGTATTAGGGAATTAACACGAACACAGTGAATGGAAATTATTGCATCTATATTAAAATCATTCGTTTTACTAATCGCTCATTTTCTGGACCCACAAGTGATGTGTTGTTGACTCATTGTCAGTGTGAATGCCATGCATTTTCCGCGTCTGAATCGTAGCGCATATTATACCATATGGGATGCGATGGGCTAATCGAACATATCGAATTATGCAGATAACATTATGTATGACGTGTGGATGTACAGGTGACACAAACATCAGATTCAACATTGAACATCCATTATATACACAATTCAATATGACTAACTAGCACGTTTGTTATCGCTGCGACACGCCGATAACCAAAGATAAGATAGAAAACCAATAACTAATTGGGAGATGACGAACAGGAATGCGAAATAGACCTGGAGTCCTAGTAGTCCCATCTATATTTACATTTATTTAGACTTAGTCATTTCAAAACTGGCCGAGAGAAGCGTCTCCTCCTCTCCCATATTGTACCAGTTTATAGTTTCAAATATTACTAAAAATGGCCGCAAGACGATTGCAGTACTTAGTGTACATAACGGTAGGAAGCTGTTTCTTATTTCTAATCGTGTGCTCAGTATCCCTTGCCACAAATAAATGGTTTAGTGCAAAGCTGACAAATGAGCAAACCGCTGGCTTGAACGTCACAGTCTCCTACGGTTTGTTTAGTGGGAAAAAGTCAAGAACGATTACTGGAGGCTATTCGCTAAAACGTAAATCCGAAATTTGATTAGTCAACTTAGCGCATTGGGTTCATTTTTAATGCAAGTCTTAACTAGCTTTGTAAACTTGTAAAGTTGTTTGCCAGGGTGCCAAACATTGCATGTACAGTTGTGGGAACACGACAGTATAAGCGGAAACGGGATTTAAGCGACTTGGTCGGAGGCATCATTGATCTTGAATTCGATTCATATTGCACTGACGAAAATGCCAAGAGTTCATCAAAATCTGGAAATGTCTCCCGGGTGGTTAGAGCTGGTAATTTGTCATCCTAATAATACTAGAATAATATTATGTTACAGTTCCTTGAGTTATTAGAATTGTTGATAATAATTCTTTTAAATCACCACTTGAAAAGGTGAGGTTGCTGATCGAGTCTTTGTAGACTTTGGTCTCCTCGTGGCAACAATTGCGTTTATAGCATTGGGAATGATTTTTGCTCTGGTGTCTGGCGGTCTCGCTCTATATAACACGTACAGAACGCCAATACAACCTATTTTGAGTATTAGTGGCTTATTCGTCTGGAATGCAACTGCAGGTAGAAATCAAACGGTATCCCATTATTTCCTGCGTATTTTGATCATGTTTAAATCTAAACTTTTAAAATGTCAACAGCGGTTGCGATATTTCTCGCAATGATAATGTGGACAATGGAGTTTTTCATGAAGTTACGGAAAAGTGCAGGCGTGTGGGAAGGCATAACGGGAAAGTATCCCAGTGGAAATAGATCCTTGGGAGTTTCTTTTTGGTATGCTGAATAGAATAGCTAGATTCTAATACAATATTTGTTAATGCAACATTGTATAATGTGTTTGGATGGGATTTAGGATTCTAATTGTACCACTGCTTTGTGCAATTGCAAACATTGCCATTCTAAAGTATCGCTCTTGGAGGATAGTCCAGATAGACCAGAATAATGTTCGCGTTATGAATACCAACGTGGAAAGTGGAGAAACCATTTTGTTTTAAAGTAATTATGATAACTACGGAAATACTATTTTTACCTTGAAAAATATATATATTATGCCACTCGCCGTAATTTGGAATGGAACCATCCTTTCAATAAAGTCGACTGCTATAGTCATCGCGCAAGAAGAATACCCTCTCTTTAAACCCAACGTTCAAGTTTGGTCTAATCCAAATTTCTCAGAAGCAAATCGCTTAGTTTTAGACATGTCCGGAATCTTGCCTCGGTGAATAGGTGCATTGTGCAGTAGTGCACGCTTTCAAATAGTTTGGAAATCGGTAGTTTGCACCGCTTTGGGGCAATTCCACATTTGTATTTCATAGAACTGTTTTACAATATCAAAAGCTTCTACCCCGAATTTATATATCTTCTCCGGTTTCCTCTAGTCGTAATAATACTATACTACCCATGATGATGCAACGTTTAGCAAGGTCTGCTGCATATGTACATAACCTTCGTTTTTAGTGTTCACTACGTAATTTGATATTATTACATGGCCACAATCAACAGACAAAGGCGTGACTCGATTTCCTAAAAACAACACAACCTTCGAGCTCACCGAGTCTAACTATACTCGTTTCCCTGAAATCTTGAAATCCCTAAAGGGAAAAGGCACATTTCGTGTTTTAACAATGCACACCATGCACCGATCAGAAAGAGTTGGAGCAAAGTGAACGGAAAGTGGGCATACGAACGAATGAATGCTCTGCTAGCCTTTTCACACACAACAGTACGTATTATTTTGATAGCTTATTACTTTCAAGAGAACCGAACCTTATAATTACAATATTCTACTAAATTCTACACAGTTGTGCGCGGAGAGCAGGGAGCATGTTGACTGTGTGTCAACTCCTCACCAGTCCCACACTTGCAATACGAATAACGCAATATTAAAGGCAGCAGACGAGACGAAATATGAGGTAAACAGAGCAGAGCTGCTCATCCCGGAGAATCCACTTTGACTACGGATAAAACTTGTGTAAGAAGACGACGATGATGACAGAATAACACACCTCAGGGCCATAAAGTACACAAGCAAAACTTTATTATTGCATTGCATCACACCATTACCTTCAACGGCATTTAGTATTAAAATGAGTTTTCCTAGCATCAACTACAAAACTGTTGAAAGTGAAAAGGCATCAATCGAAACCCTATAAAATCATAGT
This sequence comes from Dicranocentrus wangi, assembly GCA_036850665.1. Classification (NCBI taxonomy): domain Eukaryota; kingdom Metazoa; phylum Arthropoda; class Collembola; order Entomobryomorpha; family Entomobryidae; genus Dicranocentrus; species Dicranocentrus wangi. The sequence continues at coordinate 15,917 of JAANSN010003275.1, read as the reverse complement.
TATATCTACAATGTCATATTCCAATCCACAGAGGGACTTGTTGTTTCCCGTTTGTTAGTAGTCCCCTATGCACACGTTGACAAGTTGTAGCAAGTTTACCCTCTGCCTACACACTTTATTGTAGAGTGTTAAATTAGAATTTCTTTTCCACCATTGTCTTCTCCATTCAAGTAAAGGGAAACAAAAGGTTTGTCGTATCCGGACTGTCATGAGGCAGCAGTAGGAAATATGCAACGATGTCATCCGTCTCCCACTCACTCTCACTCAGACACCCTTTCCTTATGAGAGGTGATGTTCAAATCTTCACAAGAGCTGTGAAGAAAAGGAGCAGAAGTTGAGCTGAGCGCTAAATCCTTTTAACTCTGCTTCAAGGCTATAAAGCGACCCGCTGATTGCTTTTGCATACATAATTGGCAACAGCTTCAGCCGCCCCTTGTAAAAAAACCTGCGTTGTGTTCCTAGATACATATAGACACTAGACACACACACATCATCACCACTCTCACCACAACCATACCGCCACCACCACTTTCGTCCCCTACGGATCCATTCACGAGCCTCTCTCCCCCGAAGCACTTGCCTCCCTCTTGTTCTCATCTTCCCTTAACAAGGAGGACACCCGATGATGATACAAAGGAGGGAAGGGAAGACCCAAACTAAAGCTGTAAAGATGATGTGACTCAACGCAACTGCATATACGACCATTACAACCTACGCAAACTACTACAATCGGGTGACATTCCGAGAGGGAAAAAGCCTGAAACCTGTCAAACCCCCGACACACTGTTTTTCTTCGTGACGAGACTCTTTTCGAGGAGGATTTCTTGGAAAATATAATGATATTCCGGGTGCTTTTCTTAAGTAACAAAAATACATCGCTCTTCCCTCCCTCTCATCACAACAAGCTTTTTACTTGATCTCCTTTTTGGCAACTCCACTGGAGGAGGAAGCAAGGCTTTCCCCAGTCTCGATATTGACGATGCACTGATGTGATGATGAAGTTAAGAGCTTTAGCTTTATCAACACGAGCATTCCCGGACTCGACGCCTACACGAATGAGACATAAAACACAAAAGAAAACTATTCTGCCGGCTTTATCCCTAGAAAAATCACCGCTCACGAAACTCTCCCCCGAAAACCCATTCTTTCATCATCAGGCTTGCAATCATCCTGAATACTGATTGCTAATAGAGTTGACTTTACTACTACTACTGCAGCGGCAGAACGGCTTCTTTTCTCGATTCAAGATGCACCCTCCCTGTTTCTACCAGCTGGCTCCACGTGTCGCTGGGATTGAATGGATTATGATCTCTTTTGTGATCGGATCGCTGGCTGCATACGATAGTTTTAGTGGAGGATGGAGGGAGGGTGTGAAGGGTGCTGTAAAGAATACTGCTTAATTAACACGCGCAAATGGTAGTAAAACTTGTTACTTTCACCTTTCAAGTGACCACATCGCAATTTCCCCGATGTACGCAGTACTACACTACTTGTCGTATCACCAATTTCATGTGTAAAAGTACGTTTTATTTACGCGTAACCACATCATTTCCGTTGAAACCCAGACAAATGACGTAACCCCGATTCCGCACAGTTTTCTCTAATTATTCTCGGAAAATTTTCATATATGCCAAAGTAAACACATGTTACATCTGTACTTTTCTCCGTAAGTAAATATGTCGCATGGGATAAAAAAAACTTTTTCGAGTGTTTCCCCTACCTCTTGGTGTTGTAGGCAGCATCCAAAGTGATTTCCTTCACTTTTCCCTGTTGTCACGTTGCAAATTGATCCAAGCATGACGACACATATGTACCGATGTACATTTCGGAAGGGTGAAAAGGGAAAGGGAGAGACGGGAGATGTTTTGTGGCTGCCAGCAGGATAATATGAATTCCCACAATTTCCAATCTGCAACTTGAATGATAGAACAAATACCACTGGCGTTTAGGGATTTTCGGAGGAATTTTCCCGTGATTTCTCAAATTCCAATGTCTCCGAGGTGAGCCTGCCCTTATAAGGGGAGTTTCTGTCCTGTCAACATCACTGCTACTTTCTCCAATATTGTGTGTGTGTGTGTGTGTGAATAACTGACTATGGGACTCTCGAAACGGATTGTGTTTGCGTGTCTGACCCTTTTTGAACATTTTCTTTCCTTTTGTCACCGGGTTTGTGTCAGTCACCTCAAAAATCGACCAGAAATCCCGTGATAATGTCCCAGCGGACTGGGTTCCAGCTAAAAATGTAAATGGAAGGTAGTATACAATGCGGTGGTATGGTGGAGGGAAAAGGGCATGTTTGTTATTATGCAAGATTCAAAACCCCCATCCTTCCTCGAAGCCGTGTCACTTGTCATACTCAGCTCTACGCTGGAATTTTTATTGTGTCCAATTGGCAAAATCTGGGGGAACAAGGGGAATTGTAAGCAGGAACCTCATGTTTATAAAAACTTTCCACAAGTTTTTTTCCTAAACAGTTTGTGTCCCTAGTGCATTTGGCTTAAAAATGAGGATCCGCGTGACAATCTGAAGCAGAAGAGCTACACACAATATATAGAAAGATATTCTAAAATAGTTTGACAAGCTATACTATACCAACCAACTATAGTGCTCCCGATTTTCCCCAGTAAACACTGAATAAACCTAAATAAACTACAAAAGTAGCTAACTTTTCTGTGCTAAATGTGCCCCCCCCCGAATATATATGAATCAACGTTTGCCCAAGTTCGCATTTCCTCTGCAAATGCATATGTCGCGCAAGTAAATTCGCATGAATAAAATTCCAAAAGTGTGCTACTTACATATGTGTGGCATGCAGACAAAGTTAAGTCCAAGGAGGGCCCCAGGTTCGGTCTCTTTGGAACAAACGGAAATGCAGGGAAATCACGGAAATATGTAAAGTGAAATATATGCCTTCAAGTGACTTTAGTACCACCACTCCTTGCACAAAAATGTATATAACCTGACATCATATATATAATATATACATATATCGTGTACATGCATCTGGTTGGACTTTGCACATGGTCATTTATAAAAAGAAATGAAAATTTCATCTGCAATTTTTCCCATCCTTTTCAGTCCCATCCCATCCCATACAAGTAGGTAATTTGTAACAGACGAACTCCGACCCGCACAGCCCGCCGCCGCGATATGTTCAAAGAGTGTTTGTAAACTCAAAATATCCTCATTCCACACAGGTCTTATACAGTAAGGACACACAATTTGGAGCGCTGCACATCCAAATATAATAATAATTTCGAGTGGTATACGAGGCAAGGGGAGTTGCAAATTTTCAAGTGGAAATTCATCCTTTCTCGGAATGATGACGGAATGTGAGGAGAAAATAAAGGGAAAGGACTCTCAGGGATGGAGTGTGTGCCTTGTGCACACGTATAAGGCCAAGATATTACCAGAGAATGAGAGAAAAAGGGGAACTCTTATTTTTCCCATAACCATCACATAAAAATAAAGAGGCAAAGTCAGAGAGTCGTTTGTTCCCCATGCAAAAGGTCATATATTCATTGTACAACTGGTAAACACATTTCCCTCCAAAAACTTCCCCGTCACACAGCCACGACAAATGGGAGTCGGCACGGAACGAAATAAAACACAACAACAAAAGCTAAACCCATTGTAACAGGATATACATAGGAATAAAGTGGGGGATTATCATCACAAAGCGGACGACTTATACTCATATGGTTCCAATCCCTTCCGGATTTTCTTGAGGAAGGCAGGCGAGTAGAGTAGAGTAGAGTAGAGAGTACATTAAAAAGCTGTACAAAGTCTGTCTCGTGGTATGATACCTCCTCAACAACCCTGGATGGAACTGAGGCGGTGGTGATAAATGGAAATCGGGATGGAGGTGAAAATGAATGCCATACGAGAAAAAAATGGCAGTAGGTTGATGAAGTGAAAGTCCGTCAAGAAGAAAGTGAAAAGTATGCAAAAAGTTTTTGGTGTGTATGGAATGGGAATCACATAATCTCCCCATTTCAGCCACATTTCCCTCCATCAGCAAAGTACCATATTGTACAGACCTTTTTTCAGACAGAAATACAGAGAGAGAGAGGGAGAGAGAGAGAAAGAAAGAAAATCATTTGCAACCTCATTTTTTTAGAGATGCCATGTCATACAAGGATATTGCTGTTGTTTGACCTTGTTTCGTGATGATGAACTGATGATCATGAACAATGGTGACATGTGGGACATACACATGTGCACCGCCGTTATTCCACCACTCGTTTAAAAAGATTACCTAGTTCTGAATGTTTTAAATTACCTTGCAAATGGTAGCCCCAGCTCAAAAACAAAAAAGAAGCAAAAAAACAAGAAAAAAATATATAAAAAGAGAGAGGAGAGACCGAGGCTCATTAAATCATTCCTTTTCTTCCTCAACGCATAAAGTATATTCTCAATTTGTGAAGGTGTATAAAATACGTACGACTAGGCATTTTGTTTTTTCCTCTCTTCGTGGTGAGTAAATGGTACAAATGCTCGAGAAATATTAGTTTGTGCCCAAGTCAGCGTGTGTGTAGCCATAAAAGTAATGTGTAAGAACAAGAGGAAATGTCTCATAAGAGTTGTGCTTGCTAAGAGAAGAGATAGGAAATATTGGAAATGTCTCAATAAACCAGGCTTATCAGCCCGTGGCAGTGGCAAGTGGCATATAGAGTATGTGGAAGAAAATACTAGTGTAGTATGTTTTTTCTTCTCTTCATCTTCGTTTCTTCCCTTCAGGCCGTCTACCGTCTCGACCCACAAAATGTCTCTTGATGAGAGCCAACAAGGACCCTGTTCAAGTGGTTTCTGTTTCCTTTGACATGAGATAAGGGCCCTTTGTCAACGTCAACCTGGCTCCGGATTATGAATGTCTTGCTGAGATACCATGCACTCGGAGTGGCATTACACAATTCCCTTTCTTCCCCCTTTTCTTACTGCGTCATACATTCATACAGAAATACATATATATACTTTCACTGCATTAGTTTCTGATATTCGCAACCGTCATCATCATCAACATCATATAGTCACTGCCTTTTGGATCATTTGCCTCCCCCCGAAATAAACGCGTCAGTTTTTAAGGAACCCCAGTTAAAACAAAATGGTGCGGATTTTTGTTCTCTCTCGCGAAAATGATATAAACTCGCTTTGTGTCTTTTGCTCTTTCTTTTCTCCTCATTTCTCAACTGGTGTAATAATGTAAGCTTTATAAATGGAGATGAATTTGGAGACCTTGAAGGAATCATCAACCCTCACTTTTCCAAACTTTTTCCATAACTTGTTACTAGTTGTGCACTGATTCCAACCGATTTGTGTCTCGAAAACAGCCCTATATACTTCTAATCCTGTTTTGACTGCGAGTTGTTGGCAGAGTTCTCCAATGGAAAAACCTTGAACTTCCACAATAGAATATTTTTTTTTCAAATCAGATTTTTTAAAGGAAAAACCTAACCATGATCTGATTTTTGGTGTTTGTTCGACAAACCTGGTGACACGTAGTTGATATGAAGGAGAGAAAAATAGAGTTAAAATCTTGTACCTACTGCGTCTCAACTGATCAATGAAGGAGACTCAAGTCAAATATTAGTCTCTGTTAGCCACACTCACATCCTTATCCCTTTCCCCTGGAGTTACGTGACAAGAATATTTTTTTCTCTCTGACTATATTCTCCATCGCCAACTGTCCAACTTTTTTTTCCTTCCCCCCTTTCCCTCGTTCATTTAGTGGAGATACTATAGATTCTTTCTTCCAAGTGGAAAACAGAGGAGGAGGAGGACACTGCCATACATATTTCATCCTCGTGCCACCATATCCACCATAATCTCCCAAGTTTATTCCAGGTAATCCTGAGCAGAAGAGAGAAAAGAGTGAAAGTGAAAGCAGAGGGCTAGCATAAACTTGACAATATCACAGATGTGGGAGAAAAAAACATTGAGCCATATCGGTCAACTGCCAGATCCATCCTAGTTGCCTCCTCTGCATGGTTATCACCCCTTTCGGGACGCTATTTTCATGAAACATGAGAAAAACCCGGGAGAGAAAAAGGGGAAGGTTCGGACTCCACACCTAACAGTCTGGGGGAGAGGAGAAATCGGATGCAAACTCACTCCTTCAATGTGTTCTGCGGTCATTTATTAGTCCATCTGTGGTTTACATTGGTGGAGTCGTCGTATGTATGCTGCTGTGATGCTCCACTTTGCACACACCACATACACAAAGTTTCTGATTTTCTTTTTTCCCTGGCACATTATTCAGCACGTGTAAAGTGAAACCTCTCCTCATAAAATATCCACTAGAAAGAATTTTACATCACTCAAGACGAAGAGGAGACCGAGGAGCTGGTGGAAGAGAGGAAAATGTTAGAAATTCCCTCTGCCTGCCTTGTTCTGCTGCTCCTGCCAGATTCCTCTTCGTCTCTTCCTATTCTCAAAATGCTCCTGTGGGAGGGAAAAGTAAGAGAGGCTTCTTAAACGCATCTAGATTTCACAAGTCTCGATTCATAATTTCTCATGATTTCTTCCCTAGCGTGGGACATATAGTGCGCACATAAAGTATCTACTTGGGTATATATATAGTATATACGTACGTATAGCCAGATTCCACAAGGAAAATTATATTGCAAATGGTATATAATCCTGGAGAAGATTGTTGGTGGCTGGTGAGGTGGTATATATGGTATGGTGTTCGAGGTGGCATTACAACCAGGCGCTGAGTGATGATCTCCACGCTCTCAGATGATAAATATTCTTGACAAATTTCCTCTCACGCCAACTGAAGCAAAAGAAAACGACGACAAAAAAAGGTCGCTCTCACTCTCCTCTCTCTCCTCTTGGAATGGAAAGCTTACGCCGGAGAGAATGCCGTCGTTTTGTGTAATATAAAACTGTGGCTAGTTCCCCTATCACATTTAATAATACCCTTTGTATATGTATATATGCATGCAGCCATGCACACATAGTGTATTACTCACTCTGCCCAGAAAAAATAACTTGTCCTCCTTCTCCCCATCCTTGTTCTTCTTGGCTGTCAACGTGAGTGAATTCAGAATATTATATAATAATATAGCACCGCATGTGTGGTGGTGAAAATGTTCAGTTTGGGATGGAATTGTAAAGAAAGTTGGTGTGTGTGGAGGAGGTGTACTTAGCACTTTTTTCAAGGAAGAACAAGTTCACGACGTTGAGTAATGTCGGATGAGGGATTTCAAAGAGATTTTTCCTCTCTTCATGAGCAAATTTTATGCAAACTTTGATTCGTTTTTGGGACCTTTTATACCAACTCAACTCTATAACTAAATGAATGTACACGCTTCACCTATGTCACCTTCTTCCCGTGAAACATATTACTCCAAACCTGAAATATTATTTCGAGGGAGAAATCAAGTGACAATGCATTTCTACCGTATATATACATTTTTATATAGAACCGCAACGTATTGTGATGTGACTCCTTATGCCTATACCGGATTGCACAATTTTTCACAGTTCCTTCTTTTCGAAATGGGTAGGTAGCTAACTTTCTCGAAAATGGACTTGTGTTGATATGATGAGGGATTGCAGGTACGGGAGGTTTATACAACCATCAGCTCCTGCAATTCAAGCACTTTGTCATTTGCTAAGTGGGACCGGGACATTTTTTGTCCGTTTGTGTACTTACTGAACATAAACATGCGAATCTATTTATTTATAGGGATGTTGTATGTAGTAGTAGTGGTGGGCGCATCTGTAAAGTTTGATGTCTCACTTATCCCTCAATTTACTTTGGTACTTGATGCTCTTGAAACTCGTCGTCGTCGACTGAGATTTACAACAAAAGATTCAATTCGGGAGTGTGCAACTTTTTAGAGGAGTAACCGTAATAGGGAATTTTAGGAAGATAACTTAAAAAGTGAAGTGTAGGCAAACACAGGGAGACGAAGGGAGAAAGAGAGGATCTTGAATTAGACAGGAAGAAGTTAAAGAGACTAGTCGACTACAATATGTATCTCTTGTTTCCCCCCTTCCCTACCGATCTCTCGGCAAGGAGAGAAAAATTAGGACAACGGCAAGCAATGTTTCTCTATTTACGACTTTTCAGAGAGGGAACACATGTCGGCAAAATTAGTTTTGTTGTCGCACAAAACTGTAAGTTTACATGGAGAGAATAATAAGTTTTAAGTAGTTTTCCGTTTCTGTCTGCAAGGGGAACTGGAAATGGAATGCAGTGTGCAATGTAACAGTAATCAGTATACATACGCAACATCATGCTTTTAAAACAATGCAGTGTGTAGGAGTCGAGACACTGGATGGAATAAGGAGAGAGCCTGATACAATTTCATTGAACAAGGAATGGGAGGATCCATACCGTGAAAAGTTTGTCTGGGACAAGACCTAAAATGAGCACTATTTTTTCTTGTTCCCCCATCCTCCACCACGGGTGATGGTGATGCGATATATGCGATGGGGATAAAAACGACGTTCACGGAGCTTCTTGGAACAATTAAAACACAAAGAAAATGAGCCTCGTTTTCTCAGAATGATGTATTCAGGGCCGCCCCCTTTGCGACGGACAAATTACTTATTTTCACTCACGACACACGATAACCAATACATGACAAATAACGTGAACTTCATGAGAAATCCCGGAGCCGAGATGGAGGGACGCAGGAGTTGTTGACGTGACAGAGAAAAGGAGCCCTGCTGATGAGGACCCCATTCTCCGAGATTTTTTTTTCCAGGACTAACTCGGTTTTTTTTTCTTCTCTGTTTGTACTTTTGATAGGGTAAACTTTGTTCGACAAAGAAGCACCTATTATGATTATGAAGTGAAAGGAAAAAGGAGAGAGTGTACTTTCACGTCGGTAATCATTATATGTACATAGTGTAAACAGGATAAAAAAAGTGTGCCCTTGTCCTTATACAATAAAAAACATCCATTCCAGCTCCTAGAATTCCCTCCAGAGAGGCTGAGTCGAGTCTCTCCTTGCAAGAAGAAACCTATATTTAGCCAAAGTACATATACTCGGCACGAGAAGAAAGGTAAAGTTGTTATTATGTACAGGAGCCTGAGCGGGTTTGATTTCTTTACTACTTCCCAAAAAGAAAATCAGAAGAAAGGGGAAAAGTTCATTGACAGGAAGGAAAAGGCCTATAAACTGCTCCTGCTCCAAGAGCTGCTGCTTGTGTTGGAGGAGGCGGGCGTCCTTTTTCTCCACCAAGTGGCAGCCTTCTTTCGGCCCTGATTGCCTGTCTTCATACTCATTAAGGACAATTAGATCATCTCCTGGGATCAAATCAACTTTTACTAGGAACACACACACAGCACAGCAGTGTCATGTTTTTTTATCCACCACCATCATGCTGCAATACCCTAATGGGATGATGATGGTTCTCCAAAAAACTAGACTCTCCCCTCCAACAATACCTATTTAAAACATCATGTTACAGTCAATTTCTATTTGCATCTTGCTCCCTCCATCTTGTAGTCGGCACTCCGCACTCTGGAGTCAAAGTCAAAAGCCCGAGAACCCCTGCCTCATGGATGCCTATGCCTGACGAAAAAACGAAGTACCTAACGATTCCCCCCCAAAAAACATATCGAGGAAGTGGCTATGATTCCTCCGTCAAACTTTCCTCCATCTGTCCATTTGCACCTTGCCACTCCCTCCGAATTTAATTTAGCTTTGATGAATCCCCAAAAAAATACATTCATTGGGCAGATGGCCCATTCTCTGAAAAAGGTATAACTTTATGTGGAAAAAGAGGAAAAAAAAACTTACGTCATTGTCAGCCTAACCGTAACCTCTGCTCCGCCAATAATCTCCGATATTACCGAGGAGAGGAGAGAAGTGATGATGAGAAAAGTTTTGCCCGTTTTCTTGATAACACACGTGTGTCCCTTTTTGTATTGATCCGAACTTCGGAACCAGATCGGAAAAGAAGGGGAAAAACAAAAGGGACACCCGTTGCCAACTTTTCAAACTACCCGCTCCCACCACCAATCCGTGACGGTGTTTCCGGTGAAAAAGAAGAAGAAGAAGAAGCCCAAGTTGCGATCAGTCAGAAAATGGGTCGTCCGACGCGCGTCGCAAGCGGATTCCACTGCGGAGGATTTCAAAAAGTTATTGTCTTCCCGGCGACAATATGCAAATGAGCTGACGATTTGATACGAAATTTGAAACATGAATATGATATATAGTACGCATTTTATGCGAATTACGTTTTTGTAAAACTTTTGACGACATTTTGTCTACGACATTGTCCTTTCAGTGGATTTGTGATGCGGAGGAAATCGCACATTTTTTAACGTTTTTTCAAGCTAATGCTATGCTACATATTCCATGTCATATCCTCACGATTTTTGTGTCAGGGTGAGAATGTCACCCTCTGACGGAGAAAGGTGATCCGTACGTACAACGTTCATAATCCATTTAAACGCAATCAAATGGCAATATAATGCGGCATCCCGGTACTGAAGATGAGTTTTGGAGTCGCAGAATACCTATTATTACCACCGCTGCATATATGTATATGTTATGTTATTTGCCTCTTGTGGGTTGTATAATTATTGTGCGGTTTCTTCATAATTCCTTGGGAAAGAGGGACAGTTCGTGTTTTTGCTCTCACAGGAGACGGAGACTATCAAGATAGTTAAATCGGATGGAGCACGTTGATGATAAATGGGAATTGTGTGCTCTTCAACTTGTTCCCTCCTCCTCCGTTCGCTCGTACAATGAACTGCCATCATATGAAGAAGCTCTCTCTCTCTCTCCATCTCTCTGAAATGTCTGAAAAGTTGTTGGCGTTCAGACTATGAAGCTGCGAGGCTGAGGTAAGTACAATTATTATTATTATGTTTTTATCTTTGCACGGATAATATTATTATATGGGTAGGGGGGAAACCGAGCAGACACTAAAAACTAAAAAGTTTTTGTAAAGTTTTTCTTTATTTTTTTTTCTGGACGAGTTACATATCAGTATCCTCAAGGCTTTGCCGGGTTATTATTATGCAATGAATAGAATCTTTTTGGATAAGCTAGCAGACTTTTAGTTTACGTGACCATCTGCTCGCTGGTTTTCTTCTTGAATTGACTCTGACTCTGACTCGACTCTCTCACTTGTTGTGGATCCTCTTATTCTTGCTAGCTATATAACTAGTATCATCATTTCAAAAATTTCATGTTGAATTCCCTCAAGCTTAGTTTCCAGCTGCCTTTTTCACATTGGATATGGGGATGGGAGTTAGTTGGGTTTTTGGGTAGTGGGTTTTCATGCTAAAATTCATTCCCACTTGTACTTCCGAAACCGGAGAAAATGCAACCTTATTAGGGATGCTCGTTTTGTCCATAAAGTATAAATGTTTGAATATGTTCTCTCATTGTTTTTTGAAATAACAAAAGTCAACCGACAGGAGCATAGTATGCATATGTATAAGGGAATTATGTAAAGGGTAGAAGGCCGAATCAGAGAGTAGAGTTTTCTCCAACTTTTATTTGTGTATTATTCAGCCACTGTGCGAATTACCACAAGGTTGAAGCTGAGGCTTGAAGGGAAATCTTTGAGATATATACTAGTCATCATTTGTTATAGGAGATACAAATCCATGAGAAAACTTGTTTTTTCTCGGGTGCATGCATGTCTGCTGCTGTTCCCTCTGATTACAACAATATGGACATGATGTGTGTGTGTGTGGGAATGGTTAGTTTGGTGGCTTGTTCTTTTCACCAAAGGAAAGCAAACGATGTACATGATATCTACTAAGGGAAATATTTAAATCAGTTGCCAAATGTGAGCCAAAAGATCACGTTCAGTCGTTTGTTCCATTTCCAGATGTGGACGCCGTAGACACAACTTGTGTTTCTAAAGGGCTTGTCTCTTCTCTTCTCTCTCTCTCTCTCGCTCTGTTTTGAGAGGAAGTTTTTAGGAGAGATGGAGAGAAACACGTCTTTTTCCTTGTGTGGTGGTTACGCTCTCCGCTCTCCACTTTTCACACAAACTAACAATCTTCATTTTATCAGTTCGTTTCCTCTTCCTCGTAGCATATTTCTCGACTGTTATGATGTATCAATATGTATAGCCATATATACATATATACACACGCTTCTAGTGCAGAGCAGGAGGTACTGTGTTCTCCACCTAAAATATGGGATATGTATATACTCATACTCATTTCTGGAATTGGAAATCAAAGCATAAGTATTATACACACTACCACCACCGCATGCTCCCACATTGTGTACCAAAACTTTGAATAAAACTCGCATATGCAGCAGGAGAAGCAGACCAAAAGGCTCGTAAACTGAATTGAGCATCCGGCACAAGTCAACTTGTGCGAACAACTGAAATGCTGTCTACACACCTGACAAGTTGGCTGGCTACACGGAGAAAAATATATAATCCAACAAAAGGACAGGCACAAAACCAGTCAGCAGTAGTGCCATGTCGGCCAAATGATTCTCAAGACTCACAAAATGTGAGTGAGTATGCTCCACTTGTGGTGACACCAAGTCACCCTCTGTTTTCGATCATCAGAGTCATCGCCACCCGAACCTACAAAGCCAACCAAATCGAAACAGTTGTTGACAGGAGGACTGCGAAAATGCTACTACTACTACGACGACTACTACTACTACTTATATCCTTATTGCAAAAATTTCAGATTACTTAATACGCTCACATCTTGAAATGTGTTTGTAAGGCAGGCTCACCCAAAATATTTGCATTCTTTATTTTCTCCATGCATCCCTCTCCTTCCTCACACGTATTCTCTATAGACCTCATTCACATTCTGTGTCTTGTGTTCAAAACACGTGATCCGTTCATAAAGAAAGTCATCCAACGGAAAGAAAGTTATGAAAAGCCAAGAATTTTTTTTGTGGATGCACTTGAACCATCTTCCAAAATCCAAAGTGATCACATCACGCCAGTTGCACACATACAAAATACCCATTGGTTCACTGGCTATTAATAAAGGGGCAACCAAGCCCGTGTACTCCGTCACTCTCTCTACTCCGGCGTAAATTAACAGTCCATTTGGTTCCTTGCACAATATTGATATTGCACGGTGGAGTGAAAGCCTCAAGGAAAATCACATTTCTATCCGGTGAGAGAGAGAGAACGCGCTCAAGCAAGTCTTCTCCTTTTTGACCCACTGCTTTTCCACATTAACTAATGTAATCGCTTCTTCATTAGGAAAGTTTCTTAGCAGCTAATTATATAACAACATGCTCACTCACTACACGGGTGTGCTAATCAACACAACATGCTTAAGTTGAATGAGTTTATAGCGTATATACGAAATACATATTATATGTTATATTAGTCGGGTATAAATTAGTTTTCCATTTCCGCCGATCCTAATCAATAAACGGTAATGGAGGAAAATGATGGTGATGTGATGAACTAGCGAGATATCTTCGCATATGACGAAAGGTTTAATTAGCAAACTGTTACTACTCCTCCTGCCTGCCACCCCGTGAGCACCTACCTATATTTGCTTGCTGCAATGTGCGTCTTATGCTATATGTGCAATGTACCCAATACTCTTCATCTTTTTACGTTGTGGAGTGAATAAAACCACAAGATTCTCTCTAATAACATTCCATCCGATCTCATTCTCCATCCGAAACTCCGCCTGATTACATAAAAAGAACAAGAGGGAAAAGCCAATGGGATAGTATAGTGTTATCCACCAAGGAGAGAAATGGAGTGGTGGTCTTTGAAGAATCATTTAATGAGCTCTTCTCCCTCTCATAAGGAAATAATGAGTAAAGACGGTGTGCAACCATATACTACTCACACAGGGTGGGTGTGTATTCCACTGGAGATTTTGTTTCTGCACTTGTGATCTCATGATGAACGATGGATATAATGCTGATTTGATTCTGGGTGGTGATGATGATCAAGAGCAAAGTGGAGCACTTCCAGGGGTTCGTGGTGTCACATGGAATATCCATCCTTAATATTGGATTTCACACATGAAGCGTTAAGAATCCCTTTAATGCGTCCTCCTCCAGAGAGGAAAGGCTTAACTCTTTTTCTTCAGCCTGTACCTCTTTCTCTCTCTCTCCCTCCCTTTAAGCTGGCTCTCCGCGTCGCCTACGGATCCACAGTTAGTTAAACAACCGGCTGCTGTAGTCTCAAGTCTGAAACCCTGCCTCATTCTCACTAGACCGATATATGAAGTGTGTGTGTTGAGTCTTTGAAAAACAGAGTGTGAAATGACTCTGTGATTGTGAGTCCAATCAATCACCGATGGTCCATGCACATCGAAAATAAATGGATAAAATGTGAAATGAAAGATGGGGAGCTTAGTTTAGCTTTACTGAGAACCACCGAGCTGGGCAGGGGAAGGGAAAAATAATTTTTTCTCTTTAAAAATACGAGCAGAGGGTCGTACAGTCAGTATACGAGGGATCCTACGGACGGAGGTAGGTAGGTACTCCATTGAAGGAAAGCCGTTTCCTTATTTTCCCAGTCACTTTTTTTTCACCAGTCGGTCACTAACAAGATCAAGAAAGGAAAAGGCAAGCAGGAAAGAAGAAGGAGAAAAAAAACATGGTCATATATATAGAAAAAAATCCTTGTGTGTCATATATCCACCCAGAAAATGAATGTATGAATGAATGAGTAAGTCAGTGTAAAAAAAGTTGGCAAAATATATGTGCTCATATCATAGGAGAATGGTGTTTAGATGAGAAGACATGACTCAAAAGCTAACCAGCAGGAACCCTTATTTCATCATTGTTATGTAAGTAGTATTCACTTCTTTCTTGTTAGTCTTCTCCCTTTTCTCTCTTGTTCACTTGTTCTCAAAAGGCATCCATCCTCCTACTTACATATAATATGCATGTGTGTGTGCGTACTCACTCCATGTACCTACTTCAGTTATATATGTCCCTATACAGAAGAAGTTATATACCCATCCGTCCCTCTCCATCCTTTTTTCTAAGATCCGATGGGGAAGTAAAGAAAAAGACCTTATTGGAATGGGAAGAAGCTTTGGAGAATATTTTTCGGGCCAACAAGGGACTTGCCCGTGTCCAGATGGAAAGAAAGTGGAGACACAGACAACGATGAGAATGTATAGCGGAGAGCAACCGAGCATCTTTAGCTTCCCTTCACTACTCCTCCAAACCAAACGAGAGCGGAGCACTGTTATGGCACTGCTCCTTCTTGGTAGCATTTGGTCGCATAAGGATATTATCCTGCTTTTCACTAGCACCATCACCACCACCACCACCACCACGCCAGGAACGGAAAGGACTTGTGTACTGTGTAGCCCTCCTCTCTCTCACACTCTTTTCCCAGTGTCCTTATGTTACTCTCCAACAACTCGGGAATCTTGAGACAAGCAGAGAGAAAAACCAGGGGATCACACATGCACACTGAGCATTTTCTCCTCTTTCCAGGAGCATCGCGATTTCCTCATTTCTCCACGCTCTCGCACTCAGTCAGGCATCAGCTTTCGCCAGAGGAGCACATGATCAAACAAGGGGAATTTCATTATTAAATTACACCCTCGCACACTACACACGCAAATTGTAGCAAAGCCGTCTCGGCGGTTTTTTTTCTTCTCTCTCACACATCTCGTGCTTTCGTTCTTTCTTGTTGCGTTGCATGGGTATGAAATGTGAGGGATTCAATTAGGCACTTGCGCTACAAAGTAATAGTTGTTGAGCATATACATACTTGGTGCGTGTGTAACCGGTCAAGGTTACTAATCGGACTAGCTCTCACATCACATCAGGACAAGCAAAACAATAAACAACAACGCGAGCGTGATTGACCTTTATCCGAAAAACAAAGCAAACGTCAACTTTGAGTGTGCGTTTTATACAAATAAAAACAAAATAATATTAATAGATTGTTACAAACAAAAGTAAAAAAAGTGGGCCAGTTATTTTTTTCTCAAATTAGTCCGCCAGTTTTTCCCT
>JAANSN010003274.1:0-19346 GCA_036850665.1 Dicranocentrus wangi | reverse complement strand
AAGAGTGATTCGTAAATCGTACTGTGTCATGTTTAGGGAGCTGTCGGATACATAAATATATTACTTCCGCTCGTTTTGATGGGTGAATGATGTAAACCTTTCATTTTAACAAGTGAAAACAATATTTGTAGCACAGCACAAAAGTCCAAAGAAAGTCCTCAAAAAAGATGTTCAAAGACTAGCCCAGCTCTACAGAAAGAATAATAAGCACTGAATGATAACTGTACTTGGTATATGAGTTTGGGATAATTCTCTTAATACATTTCCTTCACAAAGGCATTGTGCTGGCAATGCAAATTCCTTCACTAAAGTGTAATTGCCTTCTTTTACATGAACAATCTTTCTTCCTTCCTTCATCAAACTGGCTCTAATAATCCCACAGGAATTAATTCAAACTTAGACAAAATTCCGTTTCATCCCTACTATTCATTTAAGGACTTATTTGGGTTTATAATTACCTTATGGGCTCTTTTAATATTAGTGTTGCGATGTGCACATCTCGCAGTCAGGAAAATATGAAGTTGTTGTTGATAGCAGTATGCATTATTAGTATACATAAAAGTAGGCTCAAGATTCACTGTACTGAGGACTAAGATTCATTCCACATGACATGGAGTGTTGACACCAGAGCATTAGCTGAACGATAATGCTGTACTAAGCATTATGATTCATTAATGTTAACATCGAGTGTTAACGCATGTAGCATTGGGTGAACGATAATGCTGTACTAAGCATTATGGTTCATTAATGTTAACATCGAGTGTTGACGCATGTAGCATTGGGTGAACGATAGTGTTGACACCCTGGCTAGAATGTATGCGTGAGTGTTGACACCATGTTGACCCGTGGCCGAACACAAAATACATGATGAGCGCTATCCTGCATGAACATGCACTCAATACTCTAATATACATATCCCCATATAACACATGTTATAGTTAAACTTCACGATAGTATGTCTGCCTTGCATGCATTGGCAGTGTATGTGTTTGAAGGTTGAATCGCTCATGTAGGTTTCCGTGAGTGGATAATAATGCAAAAGGTATATTTGGAGATGTGTGTCGATGATAATGCAGGCGGGTTAGATATACATGTATTTGTTTGCATTATAATCAAATGAATGCAAAAAAGCACCCAAACCCAAAATTATGCACCATAAACAAGGTGCTCAAATAACATGCTAAAATTATGAAACTCGCAGTGACTGGTTGTGAATAATGAAGCAGGGCATTATCATGACCCATAATATATTTTGTGGTGAAAAGATGGGTTTCTTCCGCTTTTGTGTGAGTAAAATATGTTCTTACTTAGTGCCACGATGAAGATGTCTCAAAATTTGAACATTATATTATCTCCAGACACAAGAATATAATCTATTCTCATTCTTCATGGGTTGAACTACGTTGGCACACATCTCTTGCTGTTTCTGCCTAATCAGCTATAATCACAATTTTTATTGTGCTTATCTAACAAAGTGTAAAACTCAGACAGGATGCACTTCAGGATGGCGACATTAAAATAAATAAAGATTTCATCACTTCATCTTTATACTGCAAGGAGTGTGTAGTGAGCAAAGTATATCAAGCCCAAAAAGGAAAATATGAAGTTTCTAGTTTTCCTAGCACTTTTAAGGGTTTCTATGGCGTGCGTTGATTTGTATGGAATGGCCATACGGAATGTGTAAAAAAAGACAGAAAAAATCAAGACTGCCCGATTCACGGCAACTAAACTTACGCATTGTCCTCTAATTGCACCGGGTAAGCCAGTTTTTTACGCCACATATACAAGCTCTGTTTGAGTGAATAATAATACGTAAATACTGTGTGAATTTAGTGGTTCCCGAACGTGATGCAGCTACCCAAACCCTTCCAACCGAGACGACAAAACCGGTGTTAGGTACGTGAGATATAATACAGTGTTATATTGGTGTGTGTGCCTGTATTCCTACATAATCAATTATTCCAGATTATGAAAAATCGCACACTGAAGATGCGATTATGATAGAACATGATGGGCGATATACAAGCAACATACGCAGAACCACAACAACTAGTACGACGGTATCAACAACTGCAGGCATTGTCCAACTCCCTGATATTACTGATAAAAAATACACCAGGACACAAATCCAAATAAAACCCAGTCAGAGCTCTTACCGACTACTGACACACCTACACTACATGATGAGACGTCATATGTAAGTGAGACACTGCAAGCATCCGGTACAGAAACGATTATCCCCAGCACCATTACACCACAAAATGCCGAAGAAGCTTGCGTGCATGGAATGAACAATGAGCAGTCATTTACCAATGATGCTTCTACGCAGTCCGTCATTCCTTCCAGCATTATTACTATAGAAGTCCCTAATCCTAGTGCAACTGAAACTGTGCAAAGAAAAAGGAAGCAGTATTGTACGAACCCGATGGTACGCGTATAAATACATAGCGACCTTGTACTTGTTTAACACATGACTTAGAATGAGATTTTTGTCGTAGAAATTCCGTTAGATTAGGCTTTGGTAAGCCGTGATTGCCCCACAACCCTGGACAAATGATACCTTATCTTATGAATGCAGTACATGAAAAGTGCAAAAGTGATTTATGTAAAAGTTTGTTTTGCTTTGAAATATTAATATTTGCCGACAGAATATTATTATATGACATGATATAAACGTTAGAGTAGTGAACATTATTATAAAATATTAATTGGCTAAAATATTAAATTTGAAAATGTATTAAGAGAATGTCCGACACGCGTGAGTTTAGACTCACTCTTTGTGTGACTTTCCGCTTTAGGATCCTGCGCGTTTGCATTGACGTATAGAATACTGCCTATTTTTTACTAATCCGTTTCAGAGTGTTTAGTTCATGCCATGGCTGAGTATATCTCTGTTGTGTAGTTACCACCTTGCAGTTTCTGCATACAAAGAGACGCTGTGGCTTAGTGCAAGTTTTGCAGTTTTCCATAAGGCGTCTGTGTGGAAGTAGATATTTTGTATCCCGAGTTCCTGTTGTCTTCCTGTGCAAATGGGATCTTCACCAGATTGTCTTCGCTGTAGAGTACTGTCGTCTTGCTATTTGAGATACGAATGATAATATCAAGCAGAAGAACGGTCTGAACAATAAACTGTTTAGCATGGACTAACATGCCACGCAAGTAACGAGTAGATGGGTTTGCTGGCGTGAGTTACTCAACAAAAAACGCCACATACTGGCAAAAAAAAGTATGAGAATAGCAATACAGTATTGGCGAAAATAATTATGGCCATGCCAATAAGAACTGATCTCCATTTTCTGTAGCTTTACGTGTGACGTTGATGTTGTGTGTATGTAAACAGGCAACAACTGACTGATAAGTGCTAGATATCTGAACGAGAAATTATCGAGAATTTTCTCTGGTCCAGTAGTTTGGTATTCTCTAAAATAAAAAAGATTTTCGTGTAAGGTTTATGCAGTTCACGCAAATGTCAAATGTGTTCATTAGATTATCAGTGAATAATAAAAATTTACTTAAGGTGGAGGTAAATACACAGAATCAACAACGGGAGACTTAATAATCCTTAGCAGATTACTTTACTCCACAGTAACAGTCGAGTTCGCAAAAACCTTGTTGGACCTGAACTATTTTCTAAATAACATGCCGTCCAAGTTTTTCCAGTCTGAAACACAAAGCTATAGCAATCTTGATATGTAATATATTCCAACGAGCATGGATTAAATTCTGGTATTATAATTATATTGATGGCTGAAATTCTGCTGGCAAAAAATGTTACTCCAACATAAAACTTCTACATCGAAATTAATTTTTTTAGAATATTGTGACTAATGGGGTGGGTTTACTACCACATTCTTGCATTCCATACTACATTATCATATATACATTGTACTAGGTGTTGTGAACCAGGACCAGTTGTTGACGAGAAATATTATATCTGCAGACTAACTTATGAATGAAATCGATTTGTCTGACATCCTATCATTAAAATAAATACTAGTTTGCAGCTTTTAATTTTAGATGAAGTAACAGAAGTAGATTGTATATCATTAATTGTGATCAGCAGCGTGAACAACGAATATGAACATGCACAAAAAAGTGTTTGCCGGTTTATGAGAGCCAGTTGTTATTCGCGAGAGAATATAATATTAAAATGCGTAAACCTTTTTTGTAATCAAGCTTTGTCAGTCATGACTGCATAGTAATTTCTTAGCCACCATTCACCATCTGTTGTATTCTACCATTGCTAATCTATCGGCTTTTACGGTTTGCATAAAAATTTGTTGCCAACCTTTTTTATTGAACTTGTTTTTACAGGTCATACTTTATTTTCTACAACCTCGAGAGCAAGATATATGTATAAAATGTACGGGGCATAAAGCCCTCAGTTTTCAAAACATCGTCAGTGCGAAAGGGTGCTCAGATGTCTGGGCACCACATAAAATGTGATGTGTTGGGACGAAAGTTTTGTTAATGCGTAATTTGACTGTCCTGCTACTTGTAGTACATACCTCCACATCCATAGTTGCTGATTCGAGACAGGCAAAGCTAGAGACTTCCCAGCACTTTGGGAAGCGTAAGCAAAATTATACAATATACACCTCTGTTCATTTTTTCAATTTTACAATTTGTTATAAAATGGTATCGTTCCGTACTACATAATACACTTTTCGATTCCAGGTTGAAAATGTCTTTGTGGTGTATACATTTGTCCATGGAAGCAAAAGCACAACATGGTTGAAGAGGTGTTAGAAGAATGCGTGAACTGGGAAGCTATATCGGGGGTACTAAATGGGTATGTGAATATTTGCAATTTATAACTGTTGTAACCACATTGGGGGCAATGCGACATTTTTTAAAAAATAGCTAATCCTCGAGTAATGTATTTGTAGGGATAGTCGTGTTTCCCGTTACACGGAATTCTTGTACATTTTTGAGCCACATTGTCCTGAGAAAGAGTGACGATCATTGACAGGGAACCTTGGAATGGTACTTTTGGTTTCAAATCAGAGGATCGGCGACTTGTACTAATACTATTGCGTGTAAGTTACTTGAATAATCAACTTTACAATATGAACTCTATGGCATGTGCATTTACCGTAATAGTTAAATATTATTTGTTGGGATATATTTGCAGATAAGTTTGTTGTTTCCGTAGGAGCTGTGAACACCCTTAAGTCGTCACACATCTGGGGTCGTCTTTAGCTGCATCTACAGCATTTCTTCCTTAAACGCAACTGTCGGGACTTAAAAATTCATCTGGGTATTTTTTCGCCTACATGTCAGTTTGAAAGGCCTGTGTGTAATATTATGCAATATATATGCATGACCACGCTATGCTATGGCATAATATATTGTTGTGTCTATTAGCCTAGCCACGGTCCTTTTGGTAGAGGGTAGAATTTTGCGGAAAATCAGCTTGAATTTACTCGAAGGTAAAGTGCTAGTATTATGGATAAGGATGTTAAGGAGGATTATGGGGTAGTCTTCCCGTGAAAATGCCGTTATATATGGGCTGTTTTGTAAAAGGTAACCCTTTATGTAGAACGAGGAATGCTAATTCCTTTTAACCAGATAGCATTATCTTTTACCCTACCATTACCCAGTGGTATGGAGCTCACAATACTTTTATATGACATGGGGAGCCTTTTGATGAAAATACCCGTGAAATATGGGAAATATGATTTCCCCTACAATCAGTGCTACTAAAGGTGTTAGTTCACTGAAACGTATCGTAATATGGTTGTCGCTGTTAGTGTCAGCTTTCAGCTGAGAGTTCTGTCTCGTCGAGCTGTATAACAATTCTTCGGCAAAAGAGTTGTATTCCCGACTATGCAGAAGCTATTAAGCTTCACTGTACTATTCTATAAGGTCAATCTTGCAAGGTCACCTTTGGTTGGTATCACATGGCACATGAATTCTGGTTCACATAATGTACTGTGTTCTACGAGTTGTTTAACATTAATATTATTGAAATTAACTGTAGCCTGAAGATAATGGACGATACTCGCAAATGTTTCGTTTGTCTGATGCATGGTTTGTCTACCAACTAATCAGCAGTGTGGTAACGGCCTTTGACATATGCATTTGAATGGACAGTTTATAAAGCATATATACAACTAGCGAATTTTTTGTGGGGTTTATCTTTTGGTGGGTACTACCCACTGCATTGTGAGTCTACTGTCAATGTCGTTTAGGCTATCTACCGCCATTAGGTTGGAGGAGATTGTCAAGGGATAAACGCTGCGTTTGGCGCGTCCCTTATAAGGTTCCTCTAACATGTACTGGAGTCATCAAGAAACTTATTATATCAAGTGGTTGGGAAGATCTTTTCACGCAACATGTTCATCTGATCCAATTGCGAATAGCTGTAACTGAATAGCTGTGTTTAATAAACAGTTACCTCGTGTCATACATGCTTACCCATCACCCTTGAGGGTTTGCCCTGGATAAAATGTTAAACTCTGCCTATTGAACTTTCTGCCTATTTCCCTATCATAATTTGGTAATACCCAAACCAATTTCACCGAACACAACACACAGGATTAGTTGTCTGTTGCTACTATAATGTACTGTTAGTTGACGACTGAAGACTTGTTAAAAATTGTAATAGCATAGTTTATAGAAGAGTTTTATCCTCCCCTCCGATTTTATGGCCGAGATTAATCACCACGCTAAATGTAACATTGTGATGTGATATACAATATAAACTGTGCAATGTGAATTTGTCCTTGTAATAAAGACCTGTATCCCCAAAGGCTTAATTTGCTAATTGTTGATGGGTCTTGATTATCTCCACTTACTACAATCTGCATCAGCAGCTAGCTTTCTACATTTTTCTGGAGCCTTCCTTCTAGAAGCTTCAGATTGTCACATGTTAGCGGAAGCTAATTAGAAGTTAGACTTCCCATTACACTGGGATTCTCATGTATTGCATCCGTCTTTCTTATAAAGTCGTCCTGTATTATACAGTCAGTTGAAGGTTGAAACTATAATGGGCATATTTATCCCTTAAGCAAAGCAACCTTGTTAAATGGCTGGGCGGTCGTGAGTACCGTCGTGAGTAAGTGGTTGTTGCTTTTCACGACATTTGCGACTTTCGTAATGTATTCGGAGTCGTAATCGGCACTTTGGTAAATTATTTCGGGGAAATGATCATTTACAGCTTGTACCTGACTGATAGTGCTTGCACGTCTAGGTGTATGACTTTCGTTCATTGACGGTCTATTATACACGGTTTATGTAGACATTCCCATAAACGTCGAAAAGTGACTTTTTAATAAGTTTAAAATATCCATTTGAATACACAATTTGTAGAGCATTGTTGATGCCTCAAAATCGGTATTAGTGGCAAATGTCATCGTTGGAATTTTGCATGTGTGTGCATTATGGGCCGCGGTAGTTTCCTCAGCATTTGCCATGCAAAACCCGCCATACCCCGACAGATTTCGCATGTAAAATCTTTAGTCACACCTCAACATTTAATGGGTGATGTGATGCATCTATTAATTTTATTTTTACTATAGAGAGACAAACAGGCAAGGTAATGTCAAACCAATTAATCTAGCCCAGAAATCTAAGCATTAAATACATTAAATGCTTGTAAAATCTTGGCGTTTATTAAAACTAACGTGAGTAAATGAGATAGCAAGGTAAGATGCATTTGGCCACAGTGCGCTTAACCAGCCTCGTTTGAAGGGTGCTATCACCAACTTCAGCAGCAGTAGCCAGGAAACAATAAATTCAATTTTACAAATCGTATTTAATGATTATTTAATATGTGTAAAAGTATTACAAGAATATGCGTTATCCTCGTCGCCATTTGGCTTATCCTCGCGACCCGTCGTTATCCTCGCCCGTATGCACGTTATCCTCTCAACCTCACGTTAGTGGGTGTGCGTTATCTTCGGCTGAGGATGTGTGGCACTGGTATCATCATGCAGGCAAGATGCAGTTGACATTTTTAGAGAGTGATCATGATCATTGAGAAAGAATGTAGCCACCACAAAAAAACTTGTTTGTTAATTTATGCAAACAAGAAGGGTATCCGTGTTCTCTGCCACATCAAACCAGCGGCTGCATTTAACTCAATCTTTATCACTAGGCGTGTTATAGGGATAGCGAAACTCAACAGCATATGGTCAGCAGAGCAATCCCTTTTTAATCAGCAATATGTAGCACACAAAAGTCCACTGGTCGTGTTACAATTCCGTAGCAAATATACGCCTTCAGTAAAATGTACGTTGAGTAAAATGATCGACTTTGTATCAAAATGAACTTTTTTCTCTCATCTCATGATTGCAAGCCTTGTGTGACCCTCACAAAACCAGCCAAAATCATGTTGATGAGAGGACGAGAATTTTTTACTGCTGTTGTTAATGTTGGATCGTATCCCAAAAGAAATGAAGCAGTATCCTGTGTTACCGTGTGGACAGTCATACACTATTATCAAAGTGAAGTTGCTCATTCATACGAAATGGTCCGTATATTATCACAACGGAAACAACTTTTTATCGCTACCCGATGGATATCAAATATGAACAAAATGAAAATGCTCTTTGAGTACGATGAACTTAGTACAGAAACAACAAAATTGTTAAAAAAATAAGGCATGCAAAAATAACGTGGCATGCTAGAATGTTCTTGCACTCTACAACCTTCTTTATTTCGTCATTGACGGTTTGTGGTTGCAATGAGGCTTACAGCTCACTTTCCTCGTCCGAAATGGAGTGCTAAATTACATTTCTTCTCATTGTAGTCCCCAAACAAAAATGAAACTGCTCATTGATAAAGTATGGGGATGGAATTTGTGCAAGTTATATAATGTGTGCTACACAGTAAAATGGAAATCTTCCAAATAAACTTTACACTCTCTTTTCGTGGTTGTTCACTTTCAAAACCATGTGTACTTGGTTGATCTGGGGGAATCAATTAAAAATATAATTCCATCATAGTTTTTCACGGATATCATACGAGTACAGCATAAATACAACTACAACACTACAGCAGAGAACTACAATGCTGCGGGACGGGGCTCCCTTCCACAAAGTGCATATTACATAGTGCATGCAATACAGGAAAACACTGGAATACTTGGGATCCACATTTTGGGTAACATTTTTATGCACATGCTTTTATTTCAAAATGTTAGCAAAACATCCATCCATGATGTTCGTTAGGGTCATCCACTCAGCTCTTTCACTTTGACACCGGCGTGGTATTCTATAGTTTATCACTGGTCGGGGAGATTTACAACTAAAACCAAATAAAAACGAGTATCCAGCTTGAACGCTGGTCACAGTTGTGTTCTCATGTAATATGTAATTATTGTTGGATCCTAAACCTAAGAGCAGGTATCCCTCCCATGCGGAGGTTATGTTAACAAAGCTCCTGAGTAGTGGGGAACACAATCCCCGGCCGCGGCCTGCACAGCGCGCGCGAGGACTACCATGTCGCAGCTGTCATAGAGGCAGTGACTGAAGAACTTCAGTTAGGAACTATGTAAGCACATAGGTGCTAACAGTTGCGTACACAAAAATAATATTTTCTCTATTGTTAATTAGAATAGCCCATCAATTACAAAGAGTGATGGGAAATATGTGAAGGGCATGAGATGACTGTTGGTATTACAGCATTTCTGTCGCAACAATTTACTCATTCACCCTTATATCGACATGGTGCTATTTTTCTTGGTGGTGGCATGAGGTGGTACCTACCTACCTGTTCTTATGTGGAACTAGTTATTTAACGGAAATCATTCGAAGCTTCCAGAGACCAAGAAAAAGGAGCAAAAAGAAATGTACCAGATAAAGGCACGATTGGCTTAGAAATGCATCAGTAAAACACGAAGCACATAAGAAACAGTCTCATGATAATATATTAAAAAGTGTAGATTGTCTACGTGCATGAAAGTTTGGGCATTTCTGCCAATATAACATTCATTCATTGTTCATGATGGTGAGTATGTTGCTTGATGGATTGTGGGCAACTAGTTTTAATTGACAGGGCGAATTTCGTCCTGTTATTAAAATAATTGCTACTATGCATCCTTTTATCGTACAAAGAGATATCGTTGTAGAATATTTTATATATTTTTTATAACCTACAAAAATCTTGGGATGACTGTCTTTTATGCAATACGGAGCAATAAAGAGGCAAAAGTGAGAAGGAAAAACGGTGCTGAACCCGTGAAATCGAATGCCTGAAAACGGATCCGAGGTGAGTAAAGTGTAAATATATTATAAGTAAATCACAGATCATCCATCCAATGTGGGCCTAATAGGCTCCATCCACTCCGTTCACACCGTTTGGTTGTAGGCGTCATTGCCTGGTCATATGCGGGTGGTTTTCTGCGTATGGCTTCCTAAAAAAAGTGCAAATGTCTGCGTGGCAAAGGGGGAAGGTTGTACGGCCGTAGTACCCCGTGGTATACTTCTGGGAATAATACCCGGGGGTATACGAACCGCCAACTGGACAGCACTTTGGACAGCCAAATGGCGAGTGAGTCGGGGAGGCCCACCATAGGATACGTCGACCAATATGGTTTATAATTTAGTGTCGTGACAAAAAAAAATATTACCGTTATGTACATTGTGAAAACTGCATCTAGTGATGCATGTATATGAGAAAAAATTCGGACAACACTGTGTTGCACATCATGTGTGCAGTGTGGATATCGGATGTGTTAATACGTTATTATGGTACATGGAATAATATGGTAGAAACATGATATCAAAGTACTGCATACTACTGTGTTATGAGTACTGTAAATGGTGAATATATGATGTATGGTGGTGTAATGGAGTAATGCACATCACCCGTGTATGCAGGTGTTGTAAATGGTGATGTATGGTGGTGGAGCACCATGAACTATGATGAGGGTGTGATATACTGGGGTGTGTCGGAACAAAATCTCTTGTTCCCCATATAATGCCAAAATATGTGAATAAAGTGAAGTGTGATCAACGAAAACATTTATTTTTATAATCAACAGAACTTTTATTGTTCCTTACGAGGTTGTACCTCCGCACGTATTATATTGGCAGCTGCAAACAAACAAAGTCAAGTTTATTTTTATTTTATATTTTATTATTATTTCTTTGGTTATCTTTCGGTGCTAATGTTTATGTGGTTCTGTGTTTACCTTAGATGCGCGGTTGGATGAAGCTCCCCCTGCCGCAACATGGATGATGAGGGCAACCACCAGAGAGTTTGGCGGGACCATCCGCCAAATATCTTTCAGAGCGTTTCTCCCCGCCTTCAACTCCTGGTCCGTTTCCGGGCCGCTAATGCTTAAGTGAAGGCAGGTGAACCTCCGAAAGACAGTATTACGAAGATGGAGCTGCTCCTCATCCAGGATGATGCAGAATCTCAGCGTCTCCTCCTCGTTTGAAAGATCCCCCATCCCCTGCCACTATGGTCGTATCCAGCCAGCCATCCTTCCTCTTTTGAGAGTAGCGAAATGGTGGTCCCCCGCCGTATCGCACCGGTAGACGAGGACCCCGTGAGAATTTACTTAAAATAAATTCATGTTACCTCATTGATATATAAAATTAAAATAAAAGCTGTTTCGATCTTTCCCTAGATCTCGTCAGTGAAGGTTGGGTAATACCAGGTGGGCATTAGCCTTCAGACATCTTTGAAAAAAGTAGCAGCGGGCCTGTAGTAGGCCAGAAAAAGGAGAAGAAAGGTTTATACAAAAATTACACTAATTACATTGCTCGTTTAGTACGAATCCTCTTCATCAGAGTCACTCCCTTTACAACATGATCAAGAGGTTTGCCGCAAAGCTGCTTGCACTTGCTCCATTTTAACGTTATGGTATAGTAGAAGGAAAGCAAATTCCGTTGGATTTGCTTATCCTTATTTTCCGGAATGGTAGTTTCCGCTTTTAGGAGCTTATACAACCTGTCGACAAAGCAGTGGGAACATGGTTGTCGAGGATGCAGCTTAGTAGTGACACCCTTCACCTCATCTTGGTTTACAGGAACGCATGCACATGGTCCATCTAGAAGGTCAATGTAAGTTTTCCTTGCTCTGTCCCAAAAGTCGGGACAGTAGAATATTTTTTGGGCATGTACGTGTAGTCGTAGCAAAACTGCCCCAGCCCATAGCAAAAGTGCTTATAGCACGAGATACACTTTGTGGAATGATTTTTATTGAGTTCTTCAATAATCCCACTCATTATATGGGACTTTCCTAATATTGAGGTTCAGTCGCAGGTGACACGACTGGCTCGCTCCAACTCATAATACGTAGCCATATTTTACAAATATTTACACTGCTATCAAAAACTGTCCTTACTCTCTCACCTCTTGAACTGAAATGGCAAAAAAGTGTCCTTGTCACCTCTAGTCACTTGAACTTTTAGGCGGCTTACACCCGTCTTCATACCTATGAAAGACCTCGAGAAAATGTTTATGCGCCTTTGCTATATGTTCGTCTCTGGAATGGTCAACAAGTTCTTCAATTAATTCGCCGTGGGAACTGAAACATGACTGGCAGAATTCAGCCGCGGAAAACTTGTGTTTTCGTGAGCACAATGTTTCGATTTTGACCATTCCTGAAAATAATTGGTGGCTTCGAGCATGCGGGTTATTATTTTACTTCATCTATGCCTGTAGAGCGTAAGTACGCAAAAACATCACGCAAAATGCAAGAATATGGATTTCAAAGTACACAAACACAATTGTAGTATGACTTACCTTGTCATCAACAAACAATTACGTTAGCCAACATATGTAAATCGAATAATACCGGACTACTGAACAAGTTCCACTAAGCAAGACTTGCATAGTGGAAACAAAAACACTTGCATATACGATAATACGATGTCAATGTATAAGATTTGAAAGAGCCAGACAGTAATATCAACGATACAAAAAATAATACAAGCCTAAGCTGCAGGAAAGCACTGGCGTAAGCTATGTACTGGCGATCATGCCCTGTGTCTGGGATTATAGGACAAAATATTTAGTAAGTAGATATTCATCCGTTTAACGGGGTTGAGAGGACACCAGCACAACAGGTTCTCATGTTTACGACAGAATGAATGAATTATTGTATGAATATGGCAATTCTGTGAACAATATTTAGTAGAAAAAAACAAAATCTTCAAGGAGAGCACGACTCTACTTGCAGCTCAAACGTATTTTTATATTTAATTTACTGCCAATGCCAATCACTAGGAAATGCAATGCAGTCTTGCCATGTGTTGGAGTGTCATTTACGGTAATGGTTGTGATATGTATACTGTTTAAGATACACGGGTTTGCCCTCCACACAATACTTATTGGATATATTTAGTTTAAAGGCAAGGGCAAGGTTCAATGGATATTTGTACAAGATTCCATCAATCGCCTCTAATTGCTCTTTTTTGCTGATTTTCTTTTTACCAAACGCCTCTCGGTTGTGTTTCTTTCTGAGCAGAGAAATGATTAAGAGTGTACCAATCCCAACTAAAAATACTCCTGACTGTACGAATCTCGTACCACTATAAACCTGACTTTGTGAATCTCGTACCTCAA
This sequence comes from Dicranocentrus wangi, assembly GCA_036850665.1. Classification (NCBI taxonomy): domain Eukaryota; kingdom Metazoa; phylum Arthropoda; class Collembola; order Entomobryomorpha; family Entomobryidae; genus Dicranocentrus; species Dicranocentrus wangi. The sequence continues at coordinate 5,823 of JAANSN010003274.1, read as the reverse complement.
TAAACTGACGAAATATTATTATTCCATTACTCATACGTTAACAAATCGTACTCCATTAGACCGTGCAAGTGTCTATACGTGTCATCATAGTAAATGTGATTCAATGTGTGTCACGGCTTACACTAAGGACAACGTAGTTGTAAAACGTCGACATACTAAAGTAAAAATATAAAGAGTCTGGCTTCAGTATTTGTGTTTAGTACCAATTCAACATGGCAAGCGATAACACGAAAAAGCATCCGCGCATTCTCAAGTCGTTCACTTGCGGTTTTCCAAACTGCTCGTTCAAAACTGACGACGTAGAGAAACTAGATATACACTCTTGTGAAGTGCATTCGTGCATCTGCGGACCTGAATTTTCATCTGAAGAAAAGAAAAATCACAAGTGCCCAGAAACAACCAGATCCATCAGAAACAAAGCTGAAAACATTCCAATTGTCGAACCAAAAAAGAGTGACGCAACGCCATATTTTATCAAGGACAAGAATAGTTTCAAGGATGTGATTTCAGTTTATAACTACAACTTTGAGCAAGACTATTATTTTATCAGACGCAATTGATCATATTCAAGCTCCACTCCACAATGTGTACTGAATCCACATCCTATTGCGCATAGGAGATTTATGAGATATGAAAACTTGAAAGTGGCTAAAATATTTAAGTTACTCCATTACTTCAGTGTCACTCGAAATGGATGATTAAACCTATTGACATATAAATTCAAGGGACGTTATATTTTAAACAGCTTTGACTGCATGCTTAAACTTAACCCCATTGGCCATATCTCAATGGCTCGTGAATATATTTCTTCTAATCACATATTTTTCTATACGCGCATAATTGTTCGTTTTGCGAATGCATGCATAACAGTTTTCGACCCTGCCACAGGTTACCTCATGCATACCTTCAAAATAAAATCTTGTATTTAAGATGATTTGGGAATGTCAAAAACATTATTAAACAGTGATAATTTACATATTAATTATTATTTTCCTGGTACCAAGAAAACATACACAAAAAGATTTGTACTTTTTCTTTTCCCTTTACTCTGATTTCACTGCATAATGACAGGATACGAAGCTTGCCAGTAGTAGGCACTGGCATCAGGATAATGTGATATTCTGTCTATAATCTTTTTATCATTCTCGTCACAATTTTTTCCCGCAACGTAATTATGTAGAAATCCTGAGCAAACCCTCACTAATGCCATGCAAAGAAATTGTAACAAAAATCTATGACAAATGCTTCGTCAACCAGAGAGTATTAGCTGTGAAGGTGTTAACAAGTCCTCAGGTTATATCAAATTAAGCAGGTGACACCCTAAATTTTGATGTTTGGTCTTAGTCATATTGCACTGCAGTTCGCCTGCAGCTTGAATTAATCTTACGCTTGTGAAATTACTGCAAAAATTACAAACAATTTCAAGGCGAAGAGGAAGCTGTTGCTGTGTGTTGTACTGAAGTTATTACTGGAGCACTCACAGAAAATCACAAAAATAGTAGCTATAATAATTACGCCATAGCCGTGTTTGCAAAATTTGCAATAAAATTCTAAAGACAAATCGTAAATTGGTTACAGTTTAGCCAGAAATAAAATTCGTTGCATTATCCTCAAAACCTTACTTTCTGCAACCTATCTAGAAAATCATGAAGCTCAACATCCAAAATAAAGGTATGATATAACGTTATGTAATGTGCCGTACTCCGATATTTATAACAAGATTTGCAAATGAGAAAGTGCTCTAAAAACTATGTGTAAGTTACTCTAGGTTGTGCAAAAAATAGAAGGAAAGGAGCTATGCGGTTGTTCCATACTACCTCAGCAATGCTAGAAATCGTTGTCGAGAATATAGAGTATTTGGGATCTGCATTTCCGGGATAGACAATAAAAATATTTTACACAAACAATAAATACACAACATGGTTCCACAGACTTGATAGACTGGTATTGCCTCTCCAATTTCCTGCTGACTAAATTTGACATGTTTTAAGTCGGTGTTTGCCCGGTCGTCTACGTGGTGACCCGTGAACCGTTCGAATCATGTTTTATCCTCTCCTGACAGTACTTTCAAAGCCAAGAATTTTCACGGTGAAAATCCACCTGACCTGAAACCTATCAAAGTCTAGATTTTAAATGCCAAACGGTGAAGAAAAATTAGATACGATATGCTTTGCAATAGCTCTTTCCTGTATATTATGCTGAAAAAAATTAAGTGAAATCCCTACCAACCTGCTGTCTTGAACACGGGAGCTCGATTTGATACCCTCGACCCACTGACGCTGGAACTATTTCCCAAAATGGAATGAAAAAGAAAACGAGAAACCATCAACTTGGTAATTCAGTCATGACAAGCGCAACTGAGCGAGATCATTTCTTGTGATTAGAGTACAGTTATGCCTACAATTTTTTAAAAATAAAAACATTTCATATCAACATGGGATGATGAACAATGTCAGTTCCCCTAAACTTAAAATGATTCAAGACGACTATTTAAAAAAAATTCAAACTACCTCGCAGGACACAACCACCAGTAGCATGGCACAAAAATCTCTGCATAAAAAACTATCCGATAAATACTGTCAAACAAACAAATTTCGGGTCAAACAAATACTACATTTTATCAGCCAGCACTAATTTGAACGATATCACAACAAATTTGTTGTCACAAGAAATGCACTGTAACTTTTTAAACTATTACTTTTTCCGAAATTAGAGATAATTCACTAATCTTGTACAAAAAACTGCATTTCACACGAAGTCTCTCCGAAGAAAAATACTCACGATCCATTTTAGTGAGGAATGTAGAAGAAATGAGGAAAGAGGATGCGGATTGACTAGTTTGTTATTCTTCATAAAATTATTAGAATGTAGAAACCGGTTAATGATATGAGAGAGCGGACCTTCCGGGATTGTAAAAGAAGCTAAAAAAATCGTTGATCCTTCCGTGTAAAGCTTATACTGATTGTGAGATAATTATTGGTTCTACTTTTCCCAAATTTTGATACGGTGAACCCCAACCCAATTGTAGATCCCATGCCATGGTTCGGTTTCATTAGGCAAGGGATGCTTTGGCATTGTGTAATAAAAACTGCCCGCAGGGAAAAANAGATCCCATGCCATGGTTCGGTTTCATTAGGCAAGGGATGCTTTGGCATTGTGTAATAAAAACTGCCCGCAGGGAAAAAGAGAGAACTAGTCTTGCTCAGCATCATCATGATCATCACCATCTTCATCCTTTTGTGTTGTATTACCTAGACAGCATTTTTTAGATATGAAAAAGCATCTCAAAATATGGAGCCTTGGGGAAATTGTTCTTTCTTGTCAATGATTTAATACATAATTTTGATGGCCACCACACAATTTAGATTGCAATCCACTTGCTGGCTTGCAATCTTTTAGACGTCTTTTAGATGTTGTCGCAATATCACCAACGGTATACAAAGAAGTGGTCACGAGATTGAAGTGGATAACAGTATGTTAAACAAGACGCTTTAGTTTACCTGGTGTAACGAATTACAATTCTAGTTCTTGCATTATTATAGGTCGAATCAAGAAGCTGAGAAGATTTGATCCATGTTGCGACTACTCCAAGGTTCGCAACGTCCACTCGTGGGAGATTGGAATTGCGGATCAAATGTTTGAAATTTCCGATGCTTACAGAAGAATACTATCTTGGGATGGAGATTGGGCCGACGCATTGGTGTTTTTAACGCCTCTTTCTGAAGAAAATTTAAGACTTTCCGAGTGTCTAAAACTCTTTGACGATTACAGTTTAACATGCACCAAACCGTGTGCGGGATATTTAATACTTAGACGTTCCAGGGATGTAACAAATTGGAACTATGTGACTCCTTCTATTGAAATTGACTATGATGGTATATGTCAACGAGCAGTAACCGTACCGTGCCCTCATTTCGACGAATATGGACAACTTCTCTGTCAACCTGCTGTGGACTATGAATTCTACTTTATTCGAGCGGTCGCACGTGGGATATTATCTTCCAATATGCTCAACGACTTGCGTCCAAAGCTTTCTCATCATAGATACATTTTTGCTCAACGCAACTGTGTTGGTTTTGAACTCAAGTCTCGTTTTTCGTTAAATAAAATTTAAGACTTTCCGAGTGTCTAAAACTCTTTGACGATTACAGTTTAACATGCACCAAACCGTGTGCGGGATATTTAATACTTAGACGTTCCAGGGAATGTAACAAAAAACTATGTGACTCCTATGTCAACAAGCAGTAACCATACCGTGCCCTCATTTCGACGAATATGGACAACGTCTCTGTCAACCTGCCGTGGACTATGAATTCTACTTTATTCGAGCGGTCGCACCTGGGATATTACCTTCCAACATGCTCAACGACTTGCGTCCAAAGCTTTCTCATCATAGATACATTTTTGCTCAACGCAACTGTGTTGGTTTTGAACTCAAGTCTCGTTTTTCGTTAAATGTTAATTCTTGTTGGAGCAATTGTACAGGAGAGGCGTGTCATCAAAATATTGGCCTGTTCACTCTGATTAATGGTATAATGAAAGGATTCTTTCCTGCGCACATGATTGATTACTTTCTATGAGATTCTTGGTACACTGAAAGCTGTCGGTCATATGAACTTGGTCAAAAGTACCATCATGCAAATGTTAAGGCTAACGCCACTTCATGGGTAGAAACCACAGATGTTTGGAATCCAACAATGTGTGAACCAATAAGTAGACAACAGTGGAAAAATGACTACGCAGCCTATGTCCCTCCATTAGGATGGGTTCATCAGGAGTGGCCAATGAAACAAATGTTCGAGGACTTTGGACTACCAATTGGGATTTGTGTTAAACGCAAACAATATGTAAAAGATGTATTTCGTTCACATTTTATTCCACCTGGAAATATCAAATTTCCTGTTCTTTAGATTTAAGTAAACTTTAATAGCTTGTTTTATCGTGTGTGCCTTCATGTTTTTATTTGCACCGCAGATTTTTACGATAATTTTCCTTTGTTCAAGAGCTTGCTTATCATTCATCATTCTCCAGAGTGTCATTCACCATTCTTCACAGATTTTCATTGAATTTCATCGTTCTTCATAGAGTTTCATTGAATTTCATCGTTCTTCAGAGAGTTTCATTGAATTTCATCATTCTCCATAGAGTTTCATCGAATTTCATGTTACCTAATCTTTTAACAAACGTTGTTTTATCATTAATAAATCAATTCTTGTCATTTTACATGTAACTTCATTCATTTTCACACGTTATTCAAAAGAACAAACGTTTTTACGTCACTCTTCAGAAAGTCATATAAACCACTAACATACATTTGCTACTGGACAACGTGAAACGGTCTATTCCATGGACCTTATCCGGCTCTTTTATTCTACTATTAGGTAATCTCACATGTTGTGCCGCGTGTGCACCTTGGATCATCCGTTTACAAATGTTGCAGAATTGATCAAACATATTAAGAAGGACCATTTAAAAGACTCGTGCATCCTTAAATTCCATATGTGCGTGAAATACGCACGTGTTGCCCACCTGCGAAATGCGGGACCCTGGCAAAATGTATTAACCATCAGTTGGTGTTTCACGTCAAACCAATAAAGGCAAGGTATGTGACGAGAAGACAAACGAATAGTTCTGCCGTAACCACCAAAAGGTACCAAAAAGTAACCAAAACAATGCCATAGACGCATCAAAAAACTAAACGCAGAATTTGTCATTTATGGTTTTGAGTCGCAAATACGTTTGCAGCAGCATACGCATTATCATGCACTTCGCTAACAGTTTCAGCGGTGTAGGCAATGCAAGAGACCGTTTGCTCCCAGTTCA
>JAANSN010003273.1:0-19353 GCA_036850665.1 Dicranocentrus wangi | reverse complement strand
AGACGAAAGAAGATAACTGAACAACTTGACCTAGGTCAGCGGTCAAAGGTCAAACCAAGAAAAATGTATACCTTCTAAGCTAATTGAATTTCTTGAATTCTGACAACGCAAATTGATAAAGAAAATTTTAAAAATAAGTAAACACTTTGACCTTTGACCTGACCTATATAAGTATGTACATGGCACATCGACAATCTGATTACAGATTTTATTTTCATTCAAAGTCACCAGAACATTTAACATGTATGACTATGTGACTCATCTCTCTCTTCCTCTTCCAATTTCCAGTAGTAGCCTTTTTGTCGAAACGTCTGATGATGATGCCACACAACGCATCGACATACGTGCTTCAGCGCAAGTTTGAACACAACATTTTATCCAGGGGGTTTATGCTCAAAACAGTTTATTTTAACATGCTCTTATTTTGTTATGGCAATTAGCAAAAGTACAAGTCGCAGCAGCTAGCTCCTTGTAAGTACAGTATAGAAAGGAGTAAAACAACAACATTTTTCCAAAAAATCTATTTGAATGAAATATTTGGAAAATAAAGATTCCCCTGAATATCCTATAATCACATCATTTTTAATATCTAATTTTGTAGTGCAAGCAAACATATTTTTTTGCCACTTTTGAGTAGCTCTGTCCGCCGCTCCCTTGCTTGGCCACAATACCAGTGCAGTGCACTTAAATTGAGCAAAAAAAATGTAAAAAACTAGAAACACAAAAAACTGCCGTTAATAAGTCTTTAAATTTGAATGGTGATTATCAATGTTTGAACCTTTTTCGAAAATATTTGGTTTGAGCCAGCATTTTTTAAGCATAAAAATAATATGATTTAGAAATCCCATCCTTAATTGCCATACATACCTACTTGGTTCGTCCATTAGCAGACAGCTTTTCGCTTTTTCTTTTCCCTGTAAGCTTTAGCTGCCTTTTGAACGCAGTGTCTGGCGAAAATGACATCATCAATCATCACCAACCTCATATATCAACAGCACCATTATGTTCATCCTGTGCACAATCCAAGATTTTTACTCCTCTCACACACCTCATTAAATTGACAGCAGTGCAGTAGTGGTCGCGGAATTGGTGTACACATTTGCACATTAAATATTACTCGTACATTCAACATTAGATTTTTAGTTGCGCTTTTTTGTCCGGGAAAATAATGGCTAGTGGAGGAGAAGCAGGTGGTGGTGGTGGTAATCTCCCAACCTTTTACACGGTGGAGGTGGGAGGAGGCAAACAATTTACCATATTGGAGCGCTATCAAAATTTGAAGTCCATTGGATCCGGAGCTCAAGGCACTGTGTGGCTAGTGAAAAATAATTACTCTGCAGAATGTCAGAAAGTCATGATAAAGTAAATGGATTTTTTTTTGTAAAACTTGACTTGAAAGTTTCTTTTTATAAATGTAAATATTTTTAGTTCTGCAACGGATTCAGTGAGTGGACAAAAAGTTGCAATAAAAAAACTAACTCACCCATTCCAAACTGAGATACACGCCAAGCGGGCCTACCGTGAATTTAAGCTGATGAAGTTGGTCAATCACAAAAATGTGAGTAAATAAATTGCAAAATTTATAAAATTGTACTAATTAGAAAAAAATAATTTATTATTTAAAAACTGAGGGATAATTAAGGTAATAAATAATAATTGATTTTCAGGTAATAGGACTTTTAAATGCATTCACCCCAGCACGCACACTCCACGAATTCCAAGACTTGTATTTAGTGATGGAGCTCATGGATGCGGATTTGACGCACGTGAGTACACTGGACCACGACAGACTGAGTTATCTTCTCTACCAGATGTTGTGCGGGATCAAGCACCTCAACTCCAAGGGCATCATTCATCGGGACCTCAAACCTGGCAATATCGGTGTGACGACGGCGTGCCAGCTCAAAATTTTAGACTTTGGGCTCGCAAGAACTGTGGCTTCTGAGCCGTGGATGATGACGCCCTATGTCGTCACTCGCCATTATCGTGCTCCAGAGGTATACACACACCAACAAAACAATGTCATGAAACTTGGGGACGAGAAAATTAGCTGATATGATTGATTAATTTCTGATTCAGGTGGTTTTGTTCATGGGCTACAAGGAAAATGTGGACATGTGGTCCGTAGGATGCATCATGGGTGAACTGATACGAGGCTCCGTGCTATTTCCCGGGAACATTGCGCGCGACCAGTGGAACAAGATAGTTGAGCTTCTTGGCACACCAAATCCAGAGTTTATCCAGGGGATAGTAGAGCCCAGCGCTAGACAATACGTGGAGGCGTTACCGCGTTATCGTGGCTTCCCCTTTGAAAATCTCTTTCCTGATGTGCTTTTTCCCAGCGATGATGGCTCCTCCGAGGAGTTAAGACTTAAGAAGGGTTAGCCAGTTTAATTAGCCCTTGGACACGACGCAACTTATTATTATTAATCATTTGCTTTTTCTTGCCTGTTTTACCATTGCTTTATAACAATCCTTCTTGCCTTTCCCAATTCTAGCGGCTCAGGCCCGTGACCTCCTGTCGAAACTGTTGGTGGTCAACCCGGTCAGCAGGATCGGGATTGATGAGGCTCTTAGGCACCCCTACATTGTGGAGTGGTTCGAAGAGTCTGAAGTCTCTGAAGTTGTGAATGCGGTGAGATTATGCCAGGCCAGAACACACAATTCGGAGAGAATTGTATTGTTATTAAAAATTATTTTCAAAAAATGTTTTCAAAAAGTTAATTGGGCAGTAATTAATTGTTTGGTGAATCCCTAGCCACCACCTCAACAACCTCCCGGAGTGTATGATCACTCTGACGAGCAAGAGCGCACTGTTGACCAGTGGAAGGAGCTAATCTACTCGGAGCTGATGGAGTACTACGAGCGCAATCATTATTCCCAAGAAGTGTTGGACGGCGGTCAGCCAACTCCACCTCTGCCTGGAGGTGGTGGTGGTGGTTCCCCTGCAGATAGCGGCAAGTAGACATGCTCGTTCGTGCCATCGTGCTCATCATATCATCATGTATCATGTCGCACCAATAGTAGTAGAAATTGAACAAAGTTTTTAACTGATTTTATATGAGGATAAATAAATACAAAAAAATTAACCTATTTACAATTTTTAATGATTCAATATCAATACACAATTAATGTACACACTTTCAGCATTGCATTGACATAATAATAACAACCTTCACTAAAAACCGTCGTAAAATTTATACGGGCAGAGCTCCACACCACCACAGACATTTTCCTTACTCGGCGACGCTTCCGCAACCACCCCACTCTCCAAAGACATCTCCCTGCTGTCCCTTGTCAGATCTCCCGGTCACCTCTCACACATCCCTGTCCAACCTTCGTGTCATGTCAGCCCACCTGTCAGACCTCCGCCATTCCAGTATATTATATGGTGTATATGTATATGCCATGTAGTGACGACGCAGCGACACACCCACACAGTTACAGTGCAACAAATTTAGTATACCCTTTCAGGGTAACTACTTTGGATGGCGGCGCTCGGTCGGTATATGAGCATTATTATGTATTATTAGGCAAAATATTTTTTGGAGATTGGGGATTGCTTCAGTAAAAACAAAAAAGTTTTTATATTGCCATACATTTCCAGCGGCTCACAAAACCATCATTGGCCAACATGGTAAGCACAATTTTACACCATGTGGCATACCCATATGCAATGTGTTTGGGTTTATATTTTTACAGAGATTTATCCACATATATATATATACGTACTTAGTATAATTTTATAGTATAGTATAGTATAAAATAATTTTCTTTATTAACTTTAAAATCTAATCGAATAACTTTAGACGCATTAATAATATTTAGTGTAGACCAAGTTTTTTTTGAGAAAAATGCTTTTATTTATTTACAAAAATGCAAACTTTCATTAATTTTCTCTACCAGGCATACTTTTACATTAAAAAAACTCATTTCAGGAATATTGGCGAAAATGTCAAAAAAAAGAATTCCACTTTTATTATCACGTTGATGTTTTCAGTCAAACTCATTCCCTTGCGGAAGGAACTCTCTTCTTGCCTGCCGTCCAAAGTCCCTCGTCATTTCCAGCACGGCTACTGACTCCGGGAATGTCTTCAGATACAATCTAATTGCATCCTCGACATTAATCCTATTTGTGTGATGAGTTGCTTCAACAGCCGTTGTTGTCGCCGCTGCTTCCCCGTCACTGCCTTTGCTCGCGGCCTTGGGTTCTTGGTTCGCTTTTCTTGGCGTCTCACCTTCCTTCTCGTAGCTAGGTATCACCTTAAACATTTTCTCAAACTTAAATCTTTCAACCCGATAACCCTTCCCGTGTGAGCCACCCTCGCCACCTGCGAAACCACCCCGACAACAACGCGAGAATAAATAACATTTTTTATTTAAATTACTAAAAAAAAATTGCAAATTAGATGTATTGATTATATCCTACCTTTTCCTGGGGTTCCGGGGCTACCCGCTTCTCCAGGCTCCACCATAATGGTCATCCCGGCAGCAGCCTCGTCATTTCGTCCAAATGAGATGACGTGAATGGATCCTGGATTTCCTCCCTTCCCTCCTGGACCAGCGTTCCCCCCGCGTCCACCAGACGTTCCAAAGTGTCCTGGAATTTTTTTTAAACAAGTAAGCTTGAAATTTTGATATGTATCTGACCCCAAACAATAAACAAAAAAAATTCTCACCCGGATGAGCTTGTGTTATTCGGAAATGCAGCCCTGAAATGCCATACAAATGCTGGTCCTCAGTCACAGGTTCACATTTAAGACAGTCATCCTTTGTAGCGTCAATGCCATCCGCTCCTTCCGCTCCCGCGCCTCCATTTTGACCATTGGCCCCCTTCCCCCCACAAGCGCTAAGCGTCAACAGTGAAGCGTTTCGTATCGTGCTCGACGTCAGGACCACAATTCTACCCCCGGGAGACCCTTCAATTCCAGGGAGCCCGTGGGCCCCGGAAGGGGTGGCGGTGGCTTTTTCACTCGGATACTGAGCGCCGTCTGCCCCATTCACGTTGATCGTCACCCTTTTGCCCGCTTTGATAGACACGACCTCAACTTGTGGGGCCGCAATGAAAAGGGCGAGACTCGGGGCTTTGAGGTTAGCATCCAGGAAAACCGTGTGCTCTGCTAACACCCAGACCTCCTTGGCCTCGGGATGAGCCTGAAGGGTGCTGATCACTTCTGAGAACTTGACGAATGCTCCAATGACGCAGAGCAATAAAGACCCATCATCATCATCATCGCCACCTACTTCCTCCACTCGGGTTTGCGTTTGCTTGTTCGCCAACTCGGCAATTTGGTTCAGCACGTCCCCTTCCCTCTCTTTGATTGCTGGAGGAAGTGAGTCCCTTTTGGACCGCCAATCCTCAACCCAACAAAAGTCGCTACTGTTGGGTGTCATCTCCCGGGTCTTTTTGTCGTGGAATCCGTAGGAGCACACGGTCCTTTCGAATTTCCAGCAGAAATCGTACCAAGCCGTGATTTCGCTCAGGGCCACCACGGCGTCAGCCACTGGGCTAATCCAGGCATCCACGCGGCGGAGATGGGGATGGGAGGTGGACTCCTCGAAGAAGCGGATCAGCCTGGAACTATCTTCCAGTTTCTCTTCGAATCCTGGAGGAACCTCAAATCCGGCGTTTTGGAACAAAGGGAGCATGAGGGAGCTTAAGTGAACCGGGTCTTTTACCAACTCCTCCTCCTCTTCCAAAAGGGTTCTATGGAGGCTCTTGGTTTCCTCCAGACCCGCCGCTAGACAGTCATGAACACCCCGCAACCGCCCTAGCCCTGTGGATTGCTGGCGTTTCTTGGCATGCTGAACCCATTCCGCTTGGAAAATTGACATGGCTCGCTCCACCTCCTGCACCACCTGCCAGTTGATGGCATGGATCAACTTGTCTGTTCTTTGGTTAGTCTCCTTCCTTCGGGCAAACTGGAAGTCTTCTGCCTTGTCCACCTCATCCACGGGATAGTCCAACCGCTCCAGGAGGAGCGTCACATGAGTGCGTGTTGCCTCCAGGTTAGCATCCCTCCCCAGCCCCTCCTCATCCTCACTCTCTGGCTTCCTAGAGATTGCAATTTTTAATGCCGCTCCAAGTGGGGTCGTCGTAAGCAAAATGTTCACCAGAGCCAGCTTCCTCTTGGCCTCCTCCTCATTTCCGGCGCTCACCACCAAGTCCCCCTTGTAAATTTTCAAAAAGCTCAAGATCCCCTTGTAAACAAGCCCATCGGCTACCCGAGTGTCCACCATGGTCACCACCATCCCAATGGAGTCCTTGTATTTCTCCACGTTTCGGATAAACTGAAGGGCGTAGCTCAGCACGTCATCGAACCCAGTCTTATTGCTCAAGTCCAGTTTGTACAAAGGGACGACGAGGAGGAGCTTCACGTGCTGGAAGGAGCCCACTGCCCGGTTGTTGTACACGCTGGTGGTAAAGTCCTCCACGTACCCGCGATTGTCTTTCCATCCGGCCAGGTCCACGAGGCAAATGTCGGGCCGGATGGTCACACTCCCGGGGATTTGAAAGAGGTCGGGGAGGTAAGTCTTGGATTTGGTGGACTGCTGACCAATTTTCCCCTTGGTGTCCGTCAAGTAGATGAAGCCAAAGTCGTTCCGGGCGGCGACCAGCCGCTCCCGACTCAGCGTCATGGCCAAAGTTGTTTTTCCACTTCCTGTGATGCCGAGGAGGAGGCTGGCACTCGTGAACCCTGACTTGTGTACCTGGACAAGGAAATCGTCGCCGGCTGCGATGGAACTTGCCAGAATTTTGAGGTCAGCAGTGAGTTCGGGCCATTCTGTGGGGAAGGCGGGGGGAGCAGCGGGTGGTGGCAACAGAGCGTCCGAATAACCTGAAACAAATATAATAATAATTATGTTACTGTCATCATGTTCACATTTTTGGGTTTACTTACGGGGGCTAAGCAAGATTTGGATAACTTTGGGGGAAAATTGTGCACCTTTTCACAATGAAGGGAAAAAATTGCAAAAAAACAACGATCAGCTCTATATAAAACTGCTAAAATCTACAATAAATTGCATTTTTAAATCACCTCCCAAACGAGACCCATCTTCGGCGGAGTTGTTGTTGTTCACGGAATCCAAGTGTAAACTTTCCATTTTTCTCAACTTGCAAAATCGCGATTTACACAAAAGAAAACCCAAGAAAAGGCTGGTCACAAAGCCACCGCTTCCTTTTTTCTCAATTAACACAGGCAGAAATTACGTTGAACACACTCTTTTGCGAAAGGGAATTCAAAATACTATATAACCACACTTTCAAAGTAGATGAGAAAAGGAATTTTCATCACAAAAGGCTTAAATCTCCTTTAAAAATGGGCGACAAACACGACAGTCTCCAATAATGTCCAAAAATGATCCGTCTCACATGCCCCCTGAAACTGTATAGCAATTTAAAAAGGTGATAGAAAAAATATCCGGTGTGTTCACTTTTTACTGCAAGTCTGGCATGCCAGACGGGAAACAATTTTGGGATTTGCAGATTTGCTTTAATGGTCCAAGAACACTGTGATAGCATTTGCAAAACTGAACTGTTCTGCCACACATTGTGCATAGCCACGACGTTTTTCCTTTGCAAAAAAATACAGCAACTTTATCTGCTCTTCATTTGCAAACAAAGTAGCGGAGCAGATTTTTTATTAGGCATAGCAACGCTAGGGCTAATAGGTTTGACTAGGCCTAAAGTCCCATCCCGTGGGTAACACGATAACTCGAAAACTTTTGGTATTTCTACCGTGAAACTTTGCACAACGATTGCTGACCTAGATGTCTCGGGTGAGTTTCAATATAGACTAACTGGCTCAACCGTTGCTCGCTTACTCAATATACAGGATAACTCAAGAACGCTTTGGAGTTTCAACTTGAAACTTCACACACTGCTTCTTTGCGTCAACGCCTTGCATGAGTTCAAAGATGAGCATACTGGCACAGCCGGAACGGAAGTGGGTCAAAGGTCAAGGGTAGCATTTAATCGTTTTATAGCATATATATCTCGTTAATAAACTGCAGTTTGTTTTAATTGTGACCTCGGTTGAGTACGTATGAGCTAAATAGAGAATGTGGATGACTTGATCGACACCAAGGGTCAACTTTCAGCAACACAGAATGTCTTGATAAAAAAATTGCATGTATTGCAATCTGACCACGGCGTTGGGTGTACTATACGAGCTTAAGAGAGGCACTGATTGACTTGGCCTACGCGAAAGGTCGAAGGTCAACTTAAACTCAATAATAATACATAATATCTCGACATCAAATTCCGTTTGCTTTTGAATTCAGTTGGCCTTGCCGTTTTGGATGTAGTACAGAACTAGTTGCTATGCCTCTCATACATAACCTACATGCTACCAACTTTCATTCCTTTATGCAGCAACAGTAGATTAGTTTGACTTTCCGCTTGCCCATCTTCCACTTTGCAATTGCAAAAAAACAAACAGACACATCGAAAAATATATTAACCAGGCCGCGAAAATCGGGATTAGAGTAAACTAGCATTTTAAAGATGGATATATTATTATTAGCATAAGTTTTGTAACCATTTTGTTAAAAAAAATTTTTTTAAATCATGTTTCTGAATCCACATAATGGGCTTTTTGCAGCTATCTGAACTTCAGCTCTGCATAAGTGCATATATTCATCCTGTTTATAAATAATGTGCAAATAGCGGATTTATGTTGTAGAATTCATCTCAGCTCTGGACTTTAGTGATGCGATGATGACTAATCTCAAAAGCTCAAAATATGAACACATTTCAGATGCCATTATGAAGTCAGTTATTGAAAATAAAATACATTTTCATTTTCAGGTAAGTAGTAATAAATAAAATTGTAACACGTTGAAAGAGTTCGAGAAAGCACGACGTAGTCGACATATATTAAAAGGGTAATTTTAAGTTGCTCACAGATCTCAGTGTGGAACACTGAAATGTTGATGCTGTGAACATTGTTTCTTTTGGATCATCACCAGCAACAAAATATATGTCATGTTAAGACATATTAGCAAGACATAAGACATGTTAACAAGTAATATTTTTGGTCAGTATAGCTTTGCTTGCTGGCACAAGAGAAGGCTGGCATTTTTATGGCTTTTTTATTGCTCTCTGTTTCTTTTGACTGGATGCTCATTCATGATGATGTGTTGGGACTTGGGATATTATGAAGAGTGACAAAAAAATGAGAACATATATATTTCTTGCTGTCTATAACAAGGAGTAAGTAATATTTTGTTTTATTTTGATAATGTAATTGCTGCGAGTGTACGTGTTGAGCATGAGCATATTGTATTGATACATGCATTCTCATAATAACCATTTTTCATTTTATATGCATAGTAGGCACGGATGACTAAAAACGTAATTTATGACGTTTTTTAAGCTGTTATCAAACGTTTTCTAAAAGCGTTGTGTTCAACCTTCACTCGAACGAATTATTCACTCATCATGTTTCCAACAAGGATCCCCCTTTTGATAATTAAATTAGAAAACTGCTGTTTTTGGGGGTAATTAAAATGTTCGGTTCCGGATCGATTTTCATTTTGTCTAATCCCCTGGCTTTGATTTTTTGCATATAGCAAGGAGTGAACGGATATATAAAATGGTTCGTCGTGATACATGCAAATACGAGTTATTAGAATGGCATTACTTATTTGGAGTTACTTTTTTAAATTTATACTTTATATGAAGGTATCCAAAACTATGGTTAGGATGTTGCAGTATTTCACATTTTAAAATGAGCCCTGTTAAGATTGACATTTTTATTTCAGTTTGCAATAATAGTGGGTCTATAAAACAATTTGTCATCCCAACAAGTTAAGAAACAAACTAAAAAACATCCTGTACTTGGCAATGTTTTAACCATTTTAGTTTTTGGCATTTCTCTCTCTCTCTCTATCTATCTCTATTTTTTGTAATCCAGATCAACGCTGCTCACAAAGACAATACATAATAATAATATGGCTTAAAAATGCTTTTTGCAGCAATGCTATTTTTTTCCTCAAGCTTCAATCAAGTCGGAAAAGTGATGCCAAAGTGCCTGCATAACTGTCCATATTATATAGATCCAAGACTGTGCTCCAGATGATGATGGCTGAACGTAGGCAGGTATATCCAGTGGGATATTTTGCCTATAGATAGCTAATGAATGGCATTCCGTGCATATGGCATGCCAGGCGATTAGCAAACAACTTTGTTTGAGACAAGTCAAGTGGTTTATTGACACTTGTTTGCTCACGATGATGATGATGATGCCGCACAACACGACCGCGACGTTCTGCAAGGTTGAGCAAAACATTTTATCAAAAGGGATTTTATTATGCTAACAACAATTTCATGGCAGTGAAATGCAGTTGCTGCTGCTGTGGTGAGAATTTGTGTGAGTAAAACTCTGCATTTTATTTCTAGCGAGCAGAACGCACTCTTCTTTTTTGTAAGTAAAACAGAGGAGATCAAAATATCTCCAAAATGCATAATATATACGCTCTCGTCTTAATTCTCGTCCCATTGCATATAATTAGATTTAATTTATTGATTCCATTTTTATACACAATATGTATTGTGCGATGAGAAATATTTGCTAATCGCAAAACTATCGCTGTCCAGCAAGCATTTTAAAGACATAAAAAAGCTTTGCGTTAAAAACAAAAACATTTGGGTGTCTCAAGTCCAACTTTAATCCACATTTTATCATACCAACAAGTGTCCTCCTCCTCCTTGGGCTTCCTCGACCGTAACCACTTTCAAGGTTAGACTATGCACTTGCCCTGAATAAATGGAACTCATGACGTCATAGTTTGCGGGGAATGCGGGGGAAAGGCTTGGCGACTATAATTACAGTCGAGAAGGGAAATGAACACATTTCTTGGTTCCATCGCGAGGAGGAAATAGTTGCGGAGGGAGGATGGATTTGGAAAGGTTCGGGATCAGAATACTGTGATGGGGCTGCTGATATTCCCTGTTTTTGTGCAAAACCCTCCAAGAAAGAACTGTTTAACATCATGAAACTTGCCACAGTGCGGCTACACGTTAGTATCCGGAACGGGAGTTCATCACCCTTTGGAATAATGTAGTTAGTCGGCAGGATCAATCTTGTGAAATATCACAACGTATGTATTTTTCTCCACTTGATGATACTCCTTGGAACATTACATGTTGGCTGGCAGTTGCAAGAGAAGCAGGTGAGTAGACACAAAGAAAGAGAAACTACGCAGGGAATTGGGAGCAGTAAAATATATTGTCAAAGCTACTACTACTACTACTACTAAGCTGAATTATAATAAATTCTGTTAAACAAAGGGTGGTTCTAGGTTGTTCTGGAAGTGAGAACGTAACTTAAAATATTTTATGAGATCAATATGAACACTAAATATTCTAAAACATATTAGGCCAAGACACCATAGGTGTCAAATGAGCTCTCAAGGGCACCCTCATCAGCCAGCAGTTTACTTACAAAAGCGGAAATTCTAATTATTCAGGGCAGGGCACTATCTATACCTACCTATGTTAAAATATCCTGACAGAATTACTGGACGTAGAAGGAGCTCTAACATGGACAGAATACAACACAAAAATGAAGCAGATAATTAGAAATATTGATTGTGTGCTTAGTTTTCTGTGCGAAATGGATCAATTGACTACATAATATATATCTAGATATTTTAGGTCATGGCAATCATCAACATGGTCACCTCACACGGCCACGAATGTTGTGACAAAACATTTTGAATAATTTCTTTGACAAAAAATGTTCTTGCTAAAACTAACAACTAAAAGGCTTGTTAGAACAGTCAAATCATTCCGTTTCTAAAGTGCTTTTATTGAACTTGATTTAATTTATCGAATGCATTTGAATATTATTACTTCTTTTCACAACAGCCAAATTCTGTACTGTAATGGTGGTTATCGACTTTTGAAACTTTTTGGAAGATATATGAGCCAGCATTCTCAGCATGGATTTGGTGTAGGACTCCCATCCTTGAGCCAGTCCCGAATCCGCCATTCTCCCCAAAGTTACAAACATCCAGTGCCTGTTTACCCCATAAATCATGCGATAAAGATGCACGGGCCTTAGTTTTTGCTGGGCTGTATCACATTCCACCCTGTACGTCAAATTCATTCCTTTAGTCAAGTTGTGGACTGCGTTCCGTAAAAACAAACCATGGCTGAGACGAACGTTGCAAGACACACAAAGTTGAGCGCGGACTGACACTGGTTGTCGGTTAACTGTCCAGTGACCATGGTGAAAAGGTAGTAAAGTCTAGAAGAAACTGGAATTTGTGCCTTCATCAGGTATTTAATAGAAAGAATCAAGCCAATCCCGAAAGCCAGCCACACTTGCCAGCTCAAGGCCTCCGTCCAAATGGAACCTTCCAGCACGTTTGACGCCCCGTCTCCGTCTCCGTGTCCCCCTCCTCCTCCTCCATTAGAAATGCAGTAATAGAGTCGCCAGACTTGGTTGCCTACAAAGGCAAGCCCGGTCCTCAGGTGGGCATATGGCACACTAAGCTCAAACTCAACGTCCGCTGTTTGAGAAATAAACTCCCGGTAAATGGTAAAGTCTACCTTGGCTTCTTTCATTGCCTCCTCGTCCTCGTAACTTTGCAAAGTTAGATTATGTGCTTGCCCCAATAGTATGGATGACATGATGTCATGGTTACACAGGTAGGAATGAGAATACTTGGCGTTGAAGGCGGCTCTCTCGCAACGGAGTCTGTCAGGATACAAGGCGAAGAAGGATTTATAATGCATATCCACTCGAACGTGCATTGGCTTCCCATTTCCACTCCACCACACACTTTTATGAAATTTGAGTGGATTACTCAAAATATTCTTCAAAATAAATCCCACCTCGTCCTCGTCCAGCCACACTCTGAATTTAAAATTAGACACTGCATTGGTTACGATGTAGTAGAGCCTTGGGAGCATTTCAAACGTGGTTTTTATCCAAATCATGACGGCAGGGAATAGGGTAACCTCATAGGAGCGTATTGGTGACGGTCGGCTGCATGCAGAAGAATAGGTTTCGCCGCACTCGACAAGGGAAATGAACACATTCCTTGGTTCCATGGCGAGAAGAAAGTAGTTTCGGAGCGTGGTCGCCTTTTTGGGGTTCTTGATCAGGATAATGTGGTGGGGCTGGTATTCCCGACTCTTATGCAGAACCCGCTGTGAAGAAGACCCGTTCTGCTCCATGAAGTTGTCCACGATTCGGCTGTACGTTAATATCCGGAAAGGGGCTTCATCCGCTGGAACATAGTCAGTCGGGTCAAGCTTGTGGAATATCACAACGTACTTTTGCGGAGCCGATGATGCCGCGTTGAAAAGTATTTGGCTCCAGTGGGCGGAGGCAAGCGACGCCAACGTGGAGGCATAAGAAAGCCAGATGAAAACGACCCGGTTGATTGATGAAGTGTTTGTCATCATTAGATGAAAAGATTATCGGAAACCTTAGCGAAACTCTTTTAACTAAACTGAAGGAAAGCTTGGAAGCAATCCTGGAAACGTTTTATATACTTAATTTGATTTGATTATGAATTTGAGTTGAGATATATACTATAATAACGGGTTAGGACAGAGCAGAAATGAGCCTGCAAACCAGTCAAATGAAACAAAGGGTGCCTCACACAAGACTGGAGACAAACAAGGCGCGGACAACAAAAACAATTAAAATGCATATTACTATTATTATTATGCTAAGGTTATCCCATGCTAAAGTTTATGACCAAACCTGAAATTGACAGAGACCAACAAAGCGGGACAGAATGTATGAGTAAAATTCTGCGAATAATGAGCTATATATTGATTGAGATATTAATACATACAGAGTTTTGGTCTTTGTTTGCATGGAGCTGGAATGGTTTCATTTCCTGTTTTGCCAAATAAGTGTTTCATACCTATATATTTTTTTCAGGGCTGTCCATCATCACCTCACGCGATTCATCATCCAGGAGTGGGCTCATACTTCATTTCACAAAATAAAATTAGAAAAGAATCTCTATACCGAATAATACATTCAATTAGTTCAAATTAACAATTTGAACTTTGGTTTATTTTTTGAATGTTTGCTTGAATTGACCTACTTATTTTAGTGCCATGACGGCCGGGAATAGCGTGAGCTCATAGGATCTTATTGGCGTTGGTCGCGTGCACGCCAAAGAAAAGGTTTCGCCACAGTCGAGGAGGGAAATAAACACATCTCTTGAATCCATCGCGAGGAGGAAATAGTTGCGGAATGTGATGAGGCTGGTATTCCCGGTTTTTGTATATAACCTTTGAAGTGAAGAGCTGTTTCGCTTCATGAAGTTTGCGACGATTCGGCCGGCCGTTTATATTCGGAAAGGGACCGCTTGAACCGCTGGAACATAGTCGATGGGGTCGAGCTTGTGAAATATCGCAACGTACTTTTCTGGAGAGGCTGACATCACGTTGAAAAATATGTGGGTCCAATGGAGGCTGGCGGTGACAAATGACGCGGATGTGGCGGTATAAAGCCAAATAAAAACTATTAGGGTGATTGGAATATTATTATTATTATTATGCTTCATATTTCTTTTAGATTTCAGTTTTAATACGTTGTAAAATATCTCAAATAACTGAAATTAGTGAAAATTTTAACATGAAACTAGTAGCAAAACTGACAAACGTTGCAAGTGAAGTGAAGTATGATTTGTCAATCTGAACACAAGAAAATCAAAAAACATGATGATGCTACTCAAAGCCAAGCAAAATTTGCATGTCGAGATTATCCCATGCTAAAGTTTATGACAAAAATTGAAGTTGAAGAAAAGAACCAGGCAAGCGGGGCAGAATACAGGAGCGGACTTCTGCTGAGAATGAGATATGTATTGGTTGTATAGTGCTAATATTTAATTTAGTAGATGTCGAGCTGGAATTGCTCAATTTCCTGTTTCTCTAAAAGTGTCATGTATTTCAGTGCCATCACGCACCATCATCCGAATTCATATCATATCATGTACGGAGACTCGGACTCGACTATGATGATTCATGCTTATATTGTGCTTCACTAGTTTTATCCACCTACCTCCAGAATTATATCGTATATTCGATTTACTTTATTATTAGCTCCATTTTGCACGATTATAATGTGCTATGACTCGCGTCTTTTTATTGTGTTATTTGAGGTGATGTGATATATTAGCCTACAATTTTCGATTCCAATACCTGAAAATATTTTTCAACCCGATTGAAGCTCTAATTTCAGAATTGAACACACGATATAAAACTACAGATGACGCAGAGAAAATAATTGATTTATTCGAAAAAATTTGATGACAGGATAGATTACACAATGTCTTGTCGTTGCATAGGCCCAGAAAGCCACATTATTTATTGTCAATTGAAATATTGTAATATTCGTTTATGAAACCGGAAGAGAGAGATTAAGTGAAAATAGATAGGGGATCATACAGCTTGGCTTTTATAGCAAAAGCGGACGACATAAAATGGCCCTACAAAATTGTCTTAACAAACAATGGATAATCATATCGAGTCCATTCTTCCATTCTCAGAAATGACTTTCTACGCAAAAACTAAACAAAAAAACTTCCAAGAATTTGGTTTTGAAATAAATCCAGTTCTGTTCATTCCATTTTATATTTTAGATAGACGGTAGTAATAGGGCAATTTTAAGAAGAAGAATTTGTGAACGACAAAGCAAACATGACAGGCTTTCAATTTTTATTTTTGCAACTCTTCTCCACATTTTCCCCTCTTAAATTAATATCGACTGTCAATAGCATTCAGTGACGCCACAATATCTTCGGCGAGCATGTCTGGATCCTCGAGTCCACTAAAATGTCCTCCTTTCCCGTACCTCCTCGTATATCTCACAATGTTTCTAAACTTTTCCGCCACCGCAGCCTCCGGCTGGATGAAGGGCTCGAATAGCAAATTGAGGAAGCACGCTGGCACATTCACCCCCACCGTTTCCAACCGCCACTGGCTACTCCTCGGCGCTTCCATGTAAATTCTCAAACTTGTCGTGGTCGACTTTCCAGCCAGTAAATCATCACGTTGTCGAGGAGTGACTCCACCTCGTAATATGGGAGGATCCCGCCATCCTCCCTCTCCAACCAGGAGGGGTTCGTCGCAACCGAAAACATTTCGAGGAGGTAGGCCGCCACTGCCGCCAGGCCCGAGGGGGAATAGGAAAGGCCGATCCCAATCGACTTTGGCTTGGTGGCCTGCAAATAAAAGTAGCCTTTTTCGCGGAAATGGGCACCGGAGTAGCGGGATCTGTCTTGGGGATCCAGGAATAGCCCCCCTAGGTCAGGGCTGCAAGATACTTGAGAAGGTAGGCTCGGGGGTGGAAGGTGTACACCAGGTGTTCTGAATGCTAATGCTACGAGCCAGATGCAACAGACTTTTTAGAGTCAGTGTAGTCGAAATGATTAATATTGATTAAATGAATCCACAAAACACACTTTTTAATAATAATAGTTTACTAAAAATCACTTTTCATTTCAATCGCAATATTCGTTTTCGAATTATTAATTTCAACAATTAAAATCACGTCTCAATCTCAAATCTCTCTCACGTCACACGTTTTCATTGACTACTCTCTCTTGTGGTCAGTGGAGTTGTCTCTGCGATTGCGTTTTACTGCCATTATCTCTACACAAAAGAAAACTGACAGGCATGCTCGGTAGGTGCAAATCAGCCGCCCTGTTCCCAAAAAATAAAATCTATCAGACCTCAGGACATTCACGCATTCACAGCTCCACTCCCAGAAGCAAAAATAAAAATATTTATGAACTGAAATGTACCGAGTCATTTCACCAGGGTGGAGTAAATTCCAAGAATGCTATGCTGGAACAGAAACGGGAAAAATGTTAATTTTATTTGGAAATGGAATTAATTCCTTTTGTAAATGACTTCACCTCTCTTGGTACATGGTTGCCATCGCCGAAGTAATGACGCCACCCAAGTCGCCTCCATGAACGTAAAACCGCTCATGGCCGAGACGAGCCATCAACACTTTAAAAATCTGTCCAATTTCCAGAGGTCCTAACCCCGGACGGGAGGCTCCCTCTGAAAACCCAAATCCCGACAGGGAGGGAATAACCACCTCAAAATCAATATCACTACCACCCCCATCCGGCTCTAGCAGTTTGGGAATCACCTTTTGAACGGAGCCCGGCCACCCGTGAAGGAGGAGCAATGGGCGAGTTCCATTTCTGTACTTGCGTGACTGCTGCTGGTCCGAAGGGATGGCGTGCTGGAAGTGGATGCCTATCCCGAAAATGTTGGTTTTGAAGTGGGGCCAGGCGTTCAGCAGTTTCTCTCTTCGCCTCCAGTCATAACTGTAGAGCCAGTGGTGTTGCACTTTCTGGAGGAGACTTTTGGTGAAGCCGTTGTGGAAACCGGAGCCTTCCAGTGGATCCGCGACCCGCTCCTCCACACTTTCCAGCTCTAGCTTCAGCCTGGTCCTCAAATCCTCCAAAACCGGGGTGGAAATGTTAATTGGGAAACTGAGTGTCGACTCATCATCATCTCTGGGATTTCCACGGAGGGAGGCTTCTGGGCCCCAGTAGGGATTGTCTGGAAACTGCGGAAGCTCCCCGTCCGCCAGGAGCAAGAACCAAAAGGCGAGCAGAGCAGAGAGCAGATTCACTGCACCAATACTGAACAGATAAGTGGTCACAGACCTATTACTTCAAGCCAGTGATTCCAAAATCCAATTAAAATTGGCACGCGAAGGTCAAGTTTCAGTCAAGCGAAGGGCAAATGTATCTTCTTCTGAGCTGCTGATGACAGCCCGAGTTTTTGAGCGAGAAAAAAAATGCAAATAAGGAAAAAATATTGGAAGACTAATTTCTTGTGGGAAAAATATGATGATGCTCATGAAAATGACAGTAGAGCATATATCATTCATGTAAATTAAGGCTTTACTTTCACGTGAAAATCACGCGAATATTCCCAATCGACCAGTGCTATAAATTATATTCTTTGGCATTTTTTTCCTTTTTGAATTCTTTCAGGGAATTGTATTTTTATAGCTATTTTTTAAATCGCTTCTGACGACTTGAGCTTATACCTATACCTTAATGTCTTGATAAATATTATGGAAAAGTAAAAATGAATTGAATTGCTGATGAGAAATAAAACGTTGCATCGTCTGCAACTATATTTGAATACATATATTTATTTTCACAACTTTTCAGTACAAACGAACGTGAGAGAAAAACCATTTGCTACAAAGATTTTAGTCTGCTTTATTCCTTTTATTAGAACCGCTATAGTGAATGTTCATCATTTGACACTGCGACAGCATATAATACATTCCAATTTCATAATAACATTATTTTTTACCTTCATTCATATACCAATAATATTATTCATAATAATAAATTGAGTTCGCAAAATCTGGAATGCTCTATACTAAATCACATCAGTTATCAAATTTATCCTATAATTAATTGCTAAATACGCTAAAGAATATGTAAAATGAATGATTAATTCGGAAATTAATTGTAAAATTACAGAAGAAATGGCAGTTTCGACAACTCAACAAAATGTCACATCCTGAGAGTCTAGAGTTGTTCGGAGGAACGCTTTAACCTGTATACCGCCCCATCGACACGCTTTCCAACTCTTTGATGTAGCTTGTCACATCCAGAATGAAGACAAGCCGGATCACCAATCCAACTAGAATGAAAAAGGCGTAAATCCAATGCCCAACGACATTCTCCGCCACAGACGCCAGCACCAATCCAATCGTCCCGTTTGCCAAAATGCACAAGCTCAAATTCCGATAAAATTTTGCCAAAAATATGGCATTTGGCAGGGGGGTTCCTGGCTCCACGTCCGTGGCTTCAAAAAGTTTCCAGCTGGCAAAGAGCACCCCTCCACACACGGCTGCACCCGTTCCAAGCTGGAGGAAGACGACAATGGCGGTGTCCCAGCGAGAGAGCAGCAGCTTTGATTTTGAATAATCTGGATCCAACATCACGGCTAAAAATAATCCAATTGATGCCACCAACGCGAGCAAAGTGACGGTTGATAAAATCAAGTCCATAATTGCAATAGTTCGGAGCTTCTTGCGGTGCCTGCCCGATTCCATCCTTTTTTTAACAAAAAAAAACAATCTGCAAAATTTTGATAATTTAGACTTTTGCTATTGAGATTGGAAAAAATTAAAAGGACATTATTTTATGTTTTTTGTACCTTCCTGCTGTCGCCTAACAAAATATTTACGAACGTTCAAAAAATGTAATGTTGTATGATTTTTTAGCAAAAAATATATTTTTATTTGGACTGATGGTTGATGATTGCAAATAATATGGGACAAGCAAGAGACAAATCTGATCTGACAAGAAGGGAAGCCTCTTTGA
>JAANSN010003272.1:0-19353 GCA_036850665.1 Dicranocentrus wangi | reverse complement strand
TGCGATTAGAATTTATAGCTTGGTTTTAACAACATCTCTCTTGCTCTCTTGCAAAATGTTAGATGTTGGGTTCTGTTAGGAACGAGAGAAAAAACGCACGGTTTTTTGCGCCTCCTTCACTTCACATACTCCAACTCTGCTAGTGCTTTTCAGATTCCAAGTTTGCACAACATCGTCGTGTACCACCATCAATTCCAGGCAACCTGAATGAAAATGTCTTTCTTCCTTGTTGTTCTTACAAGGGAAAACGGAACGGTTTTCTTTTTTGTGAGGGGAAGGGTATGGGAAGGAAAGGATATCATTAAAAGGTTAAAAGTGTGTACGCATCGGTGCTTTTGTTCCAGTGTGCTACCCCCACAATTGCAATTGGCAGAGAATGAATATACGCCTTTACACACAAAAAAACTTACGAGCTTCATGAGACTACTCTCATTCCGCATTGACTATGGGCAAGCATGGGTAAAAGGGAGGGAGCTTTTGGAACTGTTTACTCAATTGTTTCCCCTCGTCAATTCTCCCATTTTAAAGAAACATTAAAGAGAATAAGAGGAAAGAGTAAATGGAAGAGTGAGCTGTGCATTATTGCGTGTTTATTTTCTCACTTGTGGGGTTTTAACTCGAGGGATTTTCCTCCTTATCAGAGGATTCAATTAGAGACTACAACTTTTCAGAGAGGAGGAAAGACTGGGGATTGTTATATGACAAGGGAGGCCGGGAATGTCGACGACCTAAAGTCAAGAAATTGTTCAAGGGTGTCGTACCCTTTTTTGATACAATTTGCCAAAAAAACGTGGAGAGTTTCACAAGGAAGAAATTCTTTTTTCAAGTCTAGAGCAAATTTTTTGACAAAGACCCCATGTAATGTTTATGACTGTTGACGCTCAAGATGACAAAAAGGTCCTTCTTGGATGGGCTAGGGGATGCGATCGATTCATTTAGAAAGTGAGGAAAAATGGATGGTTAATCTTGTCTCGTATATATAGAAATGTGCACATATGTATATGCATTGGGTAGTTAACATTGCAACGATGTCATGTCCCATGTCTCATGGGTTTCCTGTCGGAGAAGAAGAACATAAAATGCTACTATTTTTTCCATTCGATTCCTTCTGGTTTCGTACAAAACGGGCGGAAAGGAAAGTGGGCTGGATTTTTTTGTACAGAGACGGACATTCGCTTAAACATGTCAACACTTGACATCATAATCGTCCGTTCATGTACATAGTATAAATATGTATGTTGTTCCCCTCTGTTATAGTGTGAGTGTCAAACATCATCAACTCTCTGTTTTTTCGATGTGTTTGTATGTTCCCCGTCTCGCACAAGAGAAAAATAAACATTTCCTGTTTCGACTGTATTTTGTCTAACGGGCATGTCATGGATTTAATGAGAATTGGTTGTAGCAATTTGAAATGGAGTGACGCTTTGTCACAAAAATAGTTGTGTATATATATTTTTAGGGAAAGGGAGACACCGAATGTGATAAGCTGAAGTGGGATGATGCTCCTCGGTTTTCTCTCAAGTCGGGATGACGAGCGAAGCTCATATTTACAATCAGAATGACAATTTGGCTCAGGACTCTGACTGCACCAGTTGAAAAGTGCAATCAACGAAGATTGGCTAAATTTTCGTTTCCTGATAAGATTACAAAATGCATCTGGATTTTTGCTGCAATTGTGAATAAGACGTGCAAGACCTACTCACCATCATATCTCCGTTCGAGTTGGAGTTGGTTCTATTCTTCTCACTCAGCATGAGCCGCTATCTCCTAAAGAATTTTCGTTGGCGTTTCCTATATTACAGCCCAAGCGTAACTTCTGGTGAACTTCCAAATGCAAATACAACGTATATACGCGGTTTTTCATATAAGTTCACAATTTTTTGCTTTAGCTCAAATAAAAACTGCAGTGCAGTTTGGAGTGTACTCTGACCTTACCAATGGCTGCAAAAAATGATAACAAAAACAGACCATGCAATATGAACTTGGTCATAAAAAGAGCTGTAATAGAACGAAATAAACTGTTTGTAATACAATGGGATTTGAATACCCAGGACCAGATGCATTTCACGATTTGAGCACAATTTTTTTTGTCTCCTTTTCCTTCTCATGATTAACAAGGATATGGGGACATGGAAAGGATAAACTGTGCAAAAACCAAGTCCCATAAACGGGATTGGGATGCACTAGTTATAAGTCCTGGATTATACGAGTAATTTATATTGAATTTACAATGCGCCTGAAATATAAAACGCTCTTTTACAATTTTTTTTCATAACTTTTAAAAGCTTCCGGGAGTACATACACAGTTCCACACACACACACACATCGGATCCTTTTTAATTCTAGGATATTTTAGTATTACTATCATCACCCAAGGATCAACGATCGATAAATGAGAAAGTGGACTGGGAGGACGTGCCTCATTTATTTCAGTCTCGTTTTTAGGCTCTTCCTGCACTGCCAATCTGGGAACCAAAGGGAAGTAGACAAAGTATGAAATGATGCGTTTCTACCACGTCCCACACCATCCTCCCGTTTCCGAACCCCTAAAACAAAAAGTCAACATCAGAAAATCCAGTCACGCTGCTGGCCCAAACTCGTTTGCAACACTTTCTGCGAAAAAGCATCCGAAAGTGTGTCCCCCTTTTATCCATGAGATTTCAAGCAATAGATGGAATATATTACACAAGTTTTTATAAGGGACAAACTATATATACGGCCTATTCTCCGGCATTAGATAAGCTCTCATCGGAATATAACGTTTAGTTGTTGGTCTTGGTATAAAATTGTACTTTATGGGATGTGTGCATACTTATCCTCTCGTGGATCGGATCCGCTTTCGAAAAAAAAACTTCTTTTCATCGTGTGCCATTCAGCGATAAGGGAATTAATGTAGTACCAATTCATCTTGTTCTTGTTGCGTTTGTGCCTGCACGTACCTAAAATACATGACTCGGTTGAAAGTTGAACTTTCACTGGCGTTTTATGTGTACAACTATATTTATCGCTGTGAATTTACGATTCCTTTGGTGAGCTCAACGCAGGAAAAAAACCGTGGTGGGTTTATCGACATCTCACACTTGCTTAAAGTGAATGACTGCAATACGGGAAAACTCTCGGCGAATTTGCATACAGCTTTAAAGTGGGCAGAGAAACTGTTTTGTGTTGAGATTGTCTCTGATTTGAAAGGACAATCCTTGGATATTTTAAGCTTCAAGAGTGCTGAAATAAATGTGAGAGTCATTTAATTAGCACTTTGATTTGCAAATGGATAAGCTACTAAAGTAAAACAGCAAAAAATAAAGGCGGAAGATAAACAATACTGGCAAAGAAAGTGATAATTGAAACTTGAAGTTATTAGAACACGTGCATGAGGATCGTTACGTTGTTACAACAAATTTTCTCAGGTTTAGGCCGTAAAATATTGTATAAATTATGCAGTAGAAATAGGAATCAAAATGAGATGCAAATGACGAAATTGCTTAAAAATATGAATTTTCAATGTTCTGAACAGTCAAACTGTAGAATTCCTCTGGAACTAGTCTTTGCGCTTTTTATCACTTATGGTAATGCACTGCAAAAACCAAATGTACTAATCCTAAGGAATACTTTCTAGTAATTTTGTTTCGCATATCAAACGTCCCCTCGCTTATATCGAATGCAATATAGTTTTCCATTTGCATCATGCATTCTAGCTTTCAATGATGGTAAACTTTTGGAAAACCTCCTGCAGGGTCTCTCTGAAAGAAAACGTACAATTTGCTCGAGTGTGCTTTGTGACACACTGTAATTACATTTCTCACACATGTCTGCATCCCTTTTATCCCGTTTAATTCAATATAAAACGACTTGAAACCAGATTCGTATAACCCTGTGTGTTGTTGTGTTGTAGTCAGTGAACAACTAAAAGTGATATATGTTTTTTCTTATTCAATTACAAGTTTACATTTTAATCGTTTCAAGAAGAAGAGCTCAAAAGATACAATACACACACAGTCTGCATTTTTTCGAGAAACACAATTACCATGTACTCATACAACAACGTGAAATATGATATAGTGACATAGGCACCTATAGTTCATAGCTTCAGCTTGTAGCTTTTCCAAATAGCCAGAACGAAAATAGGCCGAATGTCATATTTCCAAAATCCCTTACAACTGCAACTTCAATGGAATAGGTTTGAGCGAAAGCCATCAAAAACGTGACCAGAGATTGTATACGCCTTTCTTCGTGTTTGTTTTCTCCTGGTTTTTGGCAAACACTCATTCTAATTTATGCATTTGTTCTAGGAACTGATTGTGGAAACAAGTCTGAAAGTATATAAACTCCCACTGCGATTTCACTCCAAAAAAGGAATCCATATTAGTCCGTGCAAACCAAAGGGAATCATGGTCTCGATGACTTTGTTTTTGCTGTGAAATATCAAAGGACTCGGAGGATTCATATTAACTATTGGAACCTTTTTTGTCCTTGTCCCTATGTATATAACTTTGGTTTAATTTTCTGATCGAATTCCTTCTATTGTATAATCTTACTGCGGTCAAATTCCCTTCCTTTCATAATCATTCAACGGAAACGTCATTCCCTTTAGATGATATTTGCTAATTTCCCTCTCAAATTTCATTTAACCCTGAATGACGTGTAGTTGACTTCAGAGAGAAAGTTGCTTTGAACGTTTGAAGTATATATCTCTTATATCAGTTACTCATGTGATACGATATGTGATATATATTAATGAAGTATTCAAAAGTTTTCCCATTATTTGGCGACTTTACACATCGTTTTTTTACTGGCTGTTATCAAGTGTCAAACTAGGCAACACCCAAAGTCACATGAGATTGCATACATAATCGGATGTGAAGATCAGAAATCTCAATCGCAAAAGTGAGTAATTCCCTTGCTGATGGAAGGAGCGTAAATCGAGGGAAATGCGGATCATGAAGTTTTCTTCTACTCTCTTCATTATTATTACTTCTGCTCTCTTTCCCTACACGCTGGATACGCGGGATGTATAATGCAATGCGATGACTAAATTGGATTTGAGAGTTGAATGAAGCTCTCACACATGCATGCACAATATACCTTATCCCATTTTTCAAGTAGTTTTGTGGAGAAAAGCCTATTTGACGGGGGGAAAGTGGGTAACTTTCTAGAAAAAAAGTTGACGTGCTAACTAACAGCAGAGTTGAGAGTTGAGAGAAAAAGTCAGTTGGAAATAATAAATTTCCAAAGGGAACGACAACTATTGAAGGAGTTAATGGGCAGTTTTGCTTTTTCCACTCCCCAACCAGCACCGGACTCGTTGCACCGGAATAAATTGCCAAAAGAGGAGTAAGCGCCAGGAAGGGGAAACACGAAAATCGCGTAGTTTTAAGGCTCATTAAAAACAGCCTTACACAACTCCCTCTCCATTTCCTCCAAAAAATGGGATTCAACCATGGTCAAAATTTTTAGGTATCCCAGTCTTTCCAATCACACCAAACTGGCACACGAAGCCCAAATAATATGCTTACACGTAAAAGAGAATGCGAAACGCATAAAGATGAAATGCCATCTGATATGCCATTTACAACACTTCAAAAAAAGAAGTTCTGTGTGCTGATGCCATAACAGAATGTGAGAGAAAATACTGCTCTTGGAAGGCACAAAACAAAGTTTGCCAGAGGATACAGGATTGTATTGCCTCTATTCCGTTTCAAATCTCTAATATCGTACTCTTTGATAATGTGCAATAATGTAGGGAAACGGGGGCTGTTACGATGCAAGAGTTCATCCTATATAATCAGTGTTTCACGGGTTTTAACTGTCTCAAACTGACATCAAGCATATGAGATATGTATCGCGTTTTTATGATTCCTTTAATCACACATTTTATGGAATTTCAGAATGATTCTGTACGTGGAATCTCGTTTAATGAAGGCGGAGCATTTTTCAAAAGTTAAAAAAAAACGCTTCTTGAGTCACTCCAGATTTCCTTGTGCATGTATCTCCTGTCACTACTCAAACTCCAGTGTCAGTTGCATACTCCTCCTGAACAAATGGTGCGCAGCATTTGACGGTATACAATACTCTCTTTTTAAATATCAGATGATATCTTCAAGGTTTCTGTGTGCCTTTTTCAGCTCTCGATGATCTTCCAACCTTTTCTTGTTGTTTTATCATTGGGCATACTCTCGCAGCTCCTAAACTCACATACGTCAGGCACATCAACGTATCAATTTCCGAAAAGTCTGGTGGTGGTTTGAAGAGATTCACGAAGATATGTGCTTCAAGAGATTTTCTTTGAATATTTTTGCATGTGCCAACTGCAGGATGAATGGAGGAAAGGTCGATAGTCGAAATATGGATGGTATCACATTACAAAACTAGACTGCATATAGGTGACATGTTATGTGTAGTAGTCGGATGTAAAGTAGACGTGTGTTATACATGTAACATCCGCATCTATAGGAAACTTTTGCCACATCCGACCCCAACACTTTTCTCTCTGTGTACATATTACATATTATCCGTTCTTGAGCTAGTCAAGACACAGGGTTCGCTAAAGGTTACAGTAATCACATGTGTGTGTCTGACGTTATATACCACCTTCTTTTCCCGGTACATAGCATGCCACTTCCCCTAAAAAAGGTGATGACATTCTGGCTCTTCTTATTCCCTGTGAGAAAAGAGAGGGATAAAGAGAGTATCAACAGCTTTTCGCCAGATGTGTCATCAAATTTACCCTTTCCTCGGGTATCACCTTACACTTAATATATGCATAGCACACTATGCACTTTTCGTGAAAAAAAAAATTCTCTACAACTCGTCTACACTTTTTGCGGTGAGGCAGTATACTTTTTCGCTTAGAAAGTATCGAGAAATCCTTTTATTTCCGTTTACATCTTAGGGAGCAGCATAGATTGTTTATATGCAGTTCGCTTTTTCTTTCAATTTTAGTTTCTTCCATTTGCAAGTTCTCCCAGGTCGTCTGCTTTCACTTGTCGTTGGAAGCATTGCCTTATTTCCTTCAGTTTTTTCACGGTATGCACACGAAAAAAAATCCTGTTCGAGGCTTTCTCTCCTAAAAATGACTTTCTACTCTTGCTCCCCATATATTGATTACACATAAAAGTTTGTCTTTCACGGGAAAAGCCTAAGCTAAGCTGCATGTCTCTATTTTCCCTTGATGTAGATACTTAAGTGGCACAGGAAAGTGGGTGAAAGTGGCCAGGAATATAGACAGAGTTTTACTGGGGAAGTACATGTCATGTACAAAGGAAGAGTAAAGGTTGGAATAAGGATGTGACGCAGAGTCCAAGTAGGAAAAAATGAATGGAAAGTAACAGCGTACAGAGAGAGGGAGAGAGAGAGGAAGAGTAAGCTTAGTAATTTTTTGGCATAAGCATTCCACCATGAAAAGAGCCCGTTCATAACTTGATACGACTTGTCACGGTCAGGATAATTCATATACAGTATGACTATGACCCACATATTATTATTACAAGTGAAAAGGTATGTAGGCACTTGAATGCAAAGTGGGATGAAATATATATATATATAGAAAATTTTGTATTTTTCCGGAGCAAGTCTTTTGTTTGGCACACATTCTCCAACACATTTTCCCTCCCTAATCCCATTGCATGCTGGAAACCCGTATTAAACAGGGAAATGATTCCGAACCATGGACAATGTGGAAAAAGTTATGTAGGATTTTCGCTAGTAGATTGCTTTTAAGTATTCTTTTATGCTTTGCTCTTCTCTCTCCTCGGCTTCACTTGCCTCATTCTTTTTTCCAGTAAGGTAGGCTAGTCGGAAGATATTATCCATAAATTTTACGGTGGAATTATGACTTGACCAATTATTATGATGCATATAATATTGGAATCTCCTTTCGTGCCTTTAATACCAAATGATGGGAGTTGAGCTAAGTCATCTGCATGCAAATGAGATATATAAGGCAGTTGAATAGCTCTTTTGTAGAATATTCGGGGATATGGGGAGCTCTTTTGCTAATTACTTCAAGAGTAATGTAATATTTCTATGCGTTGCATGTTCGATAGTGTCAGCCTTTGTTGTCTGTGTGCTCCTGCCTGAGTATGAGTGGGCTATGGACGACGGAAATTTGTAATTTTGTCCAAGGTGATATACATCCAACTGGTTGCAGGGGTACCGTTTACCAGGAATGAGAACTCATATAGGAAAACTATCACGCTGGTGGCTGTGCCCGGCTGCCTCCATTAATTACCTAATTGTCTGTGTCGTTCCTCGTTTAGCGACACCAATTACCTTCCCAGCCTACACGCTTTCTGTTTAATGTATGATCTTGTAAAAGTAGTAGGTTGAATACCTACATAATCTATATATATATGTGTTTGTTGTGTTTGTAGGTGAACACGGTACACGGTGTTACTTAACGATTTGGATACCTCTGATACTAGCATTTGGGTTACTACGCTCCTTTGGTGGAAGTTGATATGCACATTAAGCACTTTTCCTCCCTTTTACTGCAGAAAAAAGCCAGCTGAGCTTCACGGCTTCAGCATTCGGGTTTTAATAAGGTAAGAAGCTGACACGACACTTTATGTACCTGACTCATCCATAGAATGTAGGTATGTAAAGTGAAGAGGTAGATACATATTTATGGAGCATATTATATACTGCTCTGCTGTCTAATGGAGGCCAACAAGGATGGAGAATTTATGCACGGGATGACTTAAATGCAAAATTGTTTTCCCCTACGTCTGCTGTACTTCAGCTATATTATGTCTTGTTGAACGGTGTATATATATATACCTATATACTATGTAGTAATTAAGTGTAGAACTAATTGCTTCTGCAACTAGTTCGACTTTAGCCTAGGTTCACCTGATTTTTTGTTTGTGTGACCTTATTTCGTCTCCTACTCCCTACTCCGCCGGAGTCAGTTTTTGGAACCGGTCTTTCTGTTGAATTACATGTTGGCAGAGAAGTAGGCAATATTTTCGGGGAAGAGGAAATCGAATGTTTCGTGTCAAACAGTATGCAAACAAATTATAGCAGCAACTTTTTCAGTGCAGTGTTGCAATTAATAATAATTATAAATAGAAGAACGTAATAAGATGGCATCCATTAAAATGAAATAGTACAGATACACTTGTGATGGGGCGCAAATCATAATTAATTTCTATTTCATAAAATTGGCGCATAGCGTAAAAGATTATTTGCTTTTTTCTTAGAATTCGACTGTGACTAATGGCACCTTTGGCCAACTTTTGAAAGATATTGATAGGTAGTGAATTTCATGCTCCACGAGTTGTCAAGAAGTGTACCGATTAGCCCAACAAACGGATATCGGCATCTCTTCATAAAACTAACTTGGCTCTCTTAAACCTAAAAACCTTTACGTCTTGAATAAAAGTTAAAAATATGTATTTTGTTTTACGTCACTGTGCAAACGGTACGTGGTCTAGTGCATGTCGACAAGATAGGCACACTAAAAAGTTTTCAAAGATTTAGAGATTATGCAGACAATATCGTCGACAAGATCCCATTCACTGATGCTGCACAGGAGTTTTGGAGGGGAGGAAAGATGTGTTCAGCCAAATCGATTGATTGATACCTAATTTCAAACAGGGCGTACAGGGGAATCTATCTGTCGAGTGTACATTGTTTTAGGAGATGCTTGTGGGCTCAGCTGGGTAATTAGCAGAGAAATTCATGTCGTGTAACGGTCGCGTAGATTGGTTTAAATTCTTTTTTATATTCAGTTTGACACAGATTACTTCTACGTCAGAATAAATTACATGAGTACTTAGAAGCATATTAGGCTCAGAAAGTCGTTTTGATTTTGAGCCTGCAAAAAAAGTTGCACTTTAAATGATGATAAATTGCTGAAAAAGCTATGAATGGTAATTAATTTCATCATCAATAACATGTTTCCACCTCGTTCAAGAAAGACATTTTTCATCTGTCTCATAACTTTTTTCGTTTCCCATTAGTTCTTTCAAAAGGCATAGCGAAAATTAATACTAAAAACTATATAGTAGTATGTACACTAAACTTATCGGCATGTATGCATGCAAAAAGAAATGACAAATTTTTTATCGAGAGTTGTAACATTCCATACTGTGAAACGCTAGTGTAACGTGAAAGTAACTTCAACCTTCATATTCGGTGTCAATGAATGAGCACATGTGTGAGCAAGACGGTTCCGAGAAGGGAGAAAGTCACTTGTTCCTGTCAACTCCGTTTGGTGAGACAAAAATCGGTTTTGACTTTGAGATTCCATTTAGACTACAATTTTTTCGTTTCACATTTCACATAAATATTAAAAGAGCGAATGAGCAAGCTACTGCATATGGCTAGAGGAGTTCCTTTAGTATTTTCTTGTCATATATTCGCCGACGGTATACGCGAAAAATGACATTTCGCTAAACTCACCTGCAAAGTGTAAAAAAGTGTATTGAATGAGCGGGGAATGGAATCGGAAATGACCTCCACAAAATGGGAATACTTGGCAAGTCAAGAGGCGAATTGAGTGGATTTCGAATGAAACGTAATTATTTCAGCATTCTAGAAGGTTTTTCTGTCATCCGTATCAATCTCCACTTCTTGGTAACATGCTTTGCGCGTGAACAAGCTTTATCCATTTTCACAGAAAGATTTGAGTTTCTTTCAAAGTTTTGAGCTTTGCTTTGTACCGTCTGTCATATGATGTAAAGTGGTTCATAAAAGAAAATAAAGTACGCAATTTACTACAATCTCGTACAATAAGGATAAAAAGAGGGTTGTCATTAACTTTTTACTTAAGTGCCACAATTGTATTTTAAGATTCTCGCCCTTTTTATGCGTTACTCACTCGAGACAGCTTTCTACGATGTTTCCCACCGGGTGTAATATCAGGTGGGGAACTACATGGCTCAGGTGGGGAAGAATGACGAGGAAAGAAGTGAGATAACCACGGTACTTGAGTTTCGGGTGGAAACTTTATGCTTCATGCAAGACGCTTAAATTTGGACATCCATACCATACTTCCAATATTACAGGTACGACCAACTGCATCTCCACTTCTTCCCGCGCGATACGTCACGCGATATACAAACTTTATAATGAAAATGATTATTAGTTGAAATAACTTTAGCCAGGTAGTTCAACTAGTACCACCGGTACAATCAATCCTGGCCAGTTCAAGATATCACCGTGGTCCTTATTCTTTCTCGTTGTTCCTTTTTTACAGGAATACGGCCAAAGTATATTATTTTTTCATCCATCCATTCAGCTATTCATATAAAGGAAGAGAAGCCAAAGGAAGAATACTTATTAAAACGAGAGTAAAGTAGAATACAATAGTCACAAGCCAACTTTACCTGACATTTTCTTACTCGCCAAGAATAAAGGACTTTATTCTTGATTTTCTTTGTACCCAGCATGTGTCCTCCTTGCGCGCTTTACTCTCGTCTCAAACTCAAGAGATTTTTCCTTTAGATATTTCTCTAAAGAAAAGCTATATTTTTAGAGGTTTCCCGTTGATACTCTTACGTATCTTCTTCTATTTTTTATCCCCAAACCATGTTCTGCGAGCCGACCTCCGTGGAGAGATAAAAAATGGTATGTTTGGCATGTACACATATAAAATTCACGTAAACTTCTCAACCTCTCCGCTCCTGCTCAATTCCATTACACGGTTTAGCTTTCAGCAGGAGGAGCACTACTGTGGAAATAGAACTGTAAAAATGAGAAAAGCTTCCTGTTTACTCCAGATGCAAGTTACAAAAAAAGAATATTCCTAGGAATCCTTAAGAAATCCCTTTAAAATCTCATACCATCACATCAAATATCAGATGCAAAGGTTTTATTAAAACCTTTTTACATTTCGTCATTTTTTTCCTCGTTCCTGTGTAAATGTAGACCGCTGATCTGACACAGTTAGCTTGATACAACCACATCGAGTAAAGTCGAATACCTGTTTTCCACGTAAAGTAGTGTTTAAAATATATTTTAAAGTTTGGCCGTCCTTTCATTCACCTTTACCCATATCCCTGACACAACGAAAGACAGCGACACTACATACCTTCACTGACAAAAATAAGATCCGTTTTCACAATAATAATAGACGTGTCACATTTACACAAAAATCGCAAAAGCTCAAAGCACACATACCTACATATATCCATTATGCGAGATTCCATTCCCGTGGATATCCTCATAGAATTTTTTAGCCGAGCTAACTAGAAAACTTTTTCCGTACGACTTCCGCTTCGCATTTTTCTCCGTGACGATACGTACATCCCGACAACAACGAGGAAGATTATTCGAGTCAACGGTGAACTACGCTAGCTATTTTTTGTCACTTTTTGATTCATAATAAGCCGCTTCCTTTCTCCCTACACATATTTCACCGATTCTATTCTCTCCTTTTTACTGCATAATATTTCCTATGCATTTAAACATCGCAAGACCAAGTGAAGACGAGATAACTTCCACACGGGATGAAAGAGGATGTGTACAGCAACCGGGAAAAACTGTGTCAAAGAATGGGAGAAAAATGAATCTATCTATCCTGGCGACGTTTTTTATAATCCATTTAGAACATATATAGCCATATCTCTCGTATACCTCCAAGGATCATAAATTGCTCACATGCGAACTCTACACAACTCCACAGCCATCATGATATATACCTCCTTTTTGATGATATAATGAATGAAAAGAAAAGTGGAAAAAAGAAAGTTTGTTTAGTTTACTTGTACAATGGACCATCCCAACATTTAAATGGATGAGGAGAGATCCAAACACAAAAGAGGTGTATACTTCGTTTTGTTCTTCGTTGGCAATTGGAAGGTAGAAGGTATACAAGACGGAATGCTCCATTCCTTGTGGAGACAACGTAGGAACACTAGGAACCTGTTAACAAAAGCGAGGTGATGTAAAACTGAAAAAGTATGACTATATCCGCTAAGATAGCTATCTATTTACTTCATTTACATTGTGCATTAATCCACTTTCCCATGTTCCAATCTCGTGCTTGCTCTCTGGAAATTATGATGGGAGTATGGGTTTGGTAATGCATATGTGCATGATATGATTACAGTTATCCTACACGAAAATTCGGAGTAAGCCTGTGTAATAGTTTTTTTTTGGCTAGCTCGTAATTTACGTTTTCTTGACAGCTAATTCTGGAAAGACAAATACAAAGGGGAAACTACTCCATTTGCAGTTTCTCCTTCAGGTAGAGAATGTCATCTTGCTCCTAACGGGCCGAAATGAGATGACGACGGAGAAAATGAGATAAGCGTATTACAAAAGAGAAAACTAATAAAAACACAACAGCGCGGCGAGCGAGCACGCTTTGAATGCCGTTAAAATGGCGAACGCGCATTGTAATCTAAAAGAAGCAAAATTAGATACAATGGAATCCTCCTCCTCGTCACTTCATCCCCTTAAGGGAAAGCTGTATATTTCCTTCCGAAATACCAAAACAAAGATTGTCTTAAACTTACAATGAGACAGGGTGGAGTATTGTGCAGGCATCAAAACACCAAAAATCCCACTACAAAATTTTTCCCAAATTGGACAAAGGCTTCCTTCCTTCCCTATAAAAACGAGCATACGGCAGTGGTATGATGGTGGTAAGCCAAAGCCAGCAAGCCAACGCTATCGTATAAGGCATATATATGTATATATATATACCCTAAGCAAGTTGCACAATGTAGAAAACAGGCTTTTCTTTCGCTGATGTGTTTTCTACATATTATATTTACCACGGGGAAAATCCTTCCTTTTTATATGTATGTGCAATAAGGCGAGAAGAAGGGATAACATGGGATTAGTTCATGGTTTACTGGTAATGATTACACGCAGTCACGTTGTATAACATCATGCTGTGGGGATTTTACACAAATAGAAAGTGTGAAAGCGAGGAGCAACAAAAACAAGATATATATATGATTGCATATCTCAAAAAGTTCTTAGATAATAAGAGAATACGAGTACATACATATTCACAAAACTACTCAGCTGGTGCAAAACCTCACATGTGTGTAATGGACTCGCAGTCTCTCATCTCCCTCTCCTGAGAAGTGCCTCTGTGGAGGGATTCGTTCGACGGGCTTGAGCACAAAGTGAAAATACCATCCTTCCTTACTCTTTCCCACTAAAATGGAAGGGAAACCTCGTTGATTGAATTACGTCTTGGGTTTTTGGTGTCTTCCTTGATGGCACTGTTTTGTGGTAAGAAAGTAGATAACAGGAAGAAACTCCCGAGTTTGTGTATCAGATTCCCGTGTTTCTGAATCATCTCCCACAGAGTTAATATGATATACTCCAAAACGTTTCTGCGCGGCGCTCAGATTCAGTTCTGGAGAAAAAAATTTGAGTTTGCATTTTTTGAAAATCAAACTGCACCCCCATTCTATTTACCGGTATTATGGTGAACTAATGCATTTAATTTCGAGTGGAAGCGCTATTATAAGCCTGAAAAGGCATAGCATTGACGTTTATTAAATTAACGGTGCCATTCACTTGAGAGCTAGGGGCTATTTTCGAAGGAGCGGGAGCGGACAGGTGACAGGTGCACACTCCTTTGATTTAACTTGTTTCATAATATGGGAGAAGAAGGGTGAGCACAAACTCTGCAAAAGTGTAACTTTTTTGCAGGAGAGCATGAATGAGACTTGTGGAAATCATTATCAGTTCGACTAGATACGATACGGGCTGCTGGTGTGATATAATCACTGCATATGGAGAAAAGCGGTCATTATAAGGATTCAGTAGGGCGAAAAAGTGTGTCGTGTGTACCTGCCGAAAAGTATTTTCCTTTGGATAAATTCCGGCTGGGAATGGAACACATCTGTTTTCTAGCTGATGATAATTAAAAACGGCTCAGATAACAAACAATGCGCTCATTATTTATCGCTTTGACAAAACCAGAAAGGCCGGCTTGGAATCACATGCAGATGGGCACTTTTAGCCACGATTTATTTTGTTTGGTTAACGAGAAACTTGGATAGAAAACACCTGCCTGTGCTACTTGTCCATTTTAACGGTTTCGCTGGCGGGTGGAATTGTAGTGCTTTATAAGTATTCCAAAATCTTGCCAATCGTCGAAATGCCAGAGTGAGCAAACCATTATTTCTATGATCTTGTACCAAATTTCATTTTGACATCCATTGTTTATGGATCTGCCCACAAATCTAAAATGGCAACAACGCACGTGAACGTACGTCCGCCGAGTGGGGGTGCAAAATGAAGCCTTGACACGTAATGATATTCCCACTGACCAAAACATCCGAGATTGTCAGAGAGAGAGTGAGAGAGAGAGTGAGACTTTCTAGTGGTGCATCCACCCGAATTTTGCTTGGTTCACTCCATTTACCGTATCGTATTTATCATTGCTTCAAATGTGTATTTATTATTCACACCTCACTTTCTCCGCACGTGCGCTTTCCCCAAAAATGTCAGTTTTCCTCTCTGGGGAATAATTCAAAAGGATATTATATTACTTTGCTAAATCCCCAACGCTCTCTGGAACAATCTGCATCATCATGTTTTGGCAACATGAAACGCTCGCATTTTGAAAAGCATCATTATTATCCCGTTACTTACGCGCTACATCACAAAGTGTTGCAGCATCAGTCAACAAAAGCATAACGTACATCTGGTTTTCACACACGTAACGATAACATATTCTCTCGCTGAAAGTGTAAAAAGACACTCTTGCTTTCCTTTAAGAATGAGAAGCATATAGATTCTTTGTCATTTAATGCCGAGACATTTGTCAATGTCACTAAAGCTGTCAACTTGAGGAAAACGAAAGGCGAGATGAGCCGGAGCCAGCTGAAGCAGGCAGAGCAGAATTTTGCTGCAACAATACAACGAAGGGGATAAGGATATACGCTATACTATGCTATGATTATAATGCAAGATAATTTGTAGTCCCTTATGTAACTCCATATGTGGAGTGTACGTATCATGCTTTTAGTATTATGTGCAAAAGTTTGCTATTTTGCTACTTTGTAACGTGAGCCATTTCAATAGGGAACAAAAGAGTCCCCGAGAAAATCTCAATGATAGTGACACCATACCAAGGGAAATTTTCAAAATACCTAGAAAACCAATGAATACATCTCAAAGTCTTTACGCCTTGTCGGAATCTGTGCGGGGAAAGTGGATATTCAAGTTTGCTTCGTAGTTATATTGGGGATGTAACATAAAAGTTGGATGGATTACAAAGTTTTATTGCTTGTCACAGGGAGAGTAGGACTGAGATAGTACATAGCTTCATTAATTAAAGGTCTCCCTGATGATTAGTCGACTTGTCAGTTATTTTTTTGTTGTTCCAGGTTTGAGGCTCAAACCAGAGGACTGCTGCGTAATGTCAAGTCTCATTATGGTTGTTGTAGTGGTCTCAGCACTTCATAGTAAAATCCAACTGGATTCTCCAACTGGATATTTTTCCACTTTCCCTTTTTGGCATCACTACACCCCGCTTCATTATTATTAATTCTGCTCACTTGTCTCCGAGAATTTTCTGGTGACAATGACATGAGCCCACGGAGAGTGAACAGTAGGAACTCCGAAAATGTGATTTTTTTTTGCCGTTTTTTGCCTCAAACCCCACGTGACGTAGGGTTAGTGGCTTACAAATGTGGAGGCTAAAGGTAATACGGCTCCAAAAAAAATGGAACGGAGGGACGGATGCGAAGTGAAAGCTAAAAGCAAACGACAGCCTGCGGGAAAGCCGCAGATTATTAAGATGAGCTCAACCATAAGTCAAATGCCATATGGCAGGTAGTAAATTTGTGGTCACAGTCATCCTAGCGGAGAGCAAACACAACAGGATTTAGATATTGTCCATGGTGTTCCAGTTGCCCAGTCGTTTAGAAGAATCCTTGTCACTCATTTCGAATATATATGTGTCCATATGTGGGGAAGTGGAAGTGGTCCGATCACTGGAGTAAAGGGAATCGAATGTACGCGTTCTCAAAGCTGATGCTACTGCGCGCTTTACGTATTTCCTCGTTTCGCTGGGTAGTCCCACCCAGCATCCCCTCGTGCATCACGTATTTTTCTCATGACTCTGTCAATTAAAGGAAATAATTCCAGATGAGAGTATTTAGTACCAGAAAGGAAAGAATATGTATTTCGGAACGAGTGTGATCTGGAATGAGTGAGTAAAGGAATGTGTTTCCCAACAAATCACTCCGTGATGAGATGGATGACTTGCGGAATAGTCTTTTTAAATTAATCACAGTCTGATACACTTCCACGGAAAAATACTTGGAGTGAGAGACTCAGCGAGCCACGAGGAGTGCTCTTACTCTATTGCTCTCGCCATTTTTCATTGTCGTGTTTTCTACTTGACATACGTTGACTGATATGAACGTCCAAGTTACTAGTGACATATTATCTGGCCACGCAAAAGGACCACAAACCTAACACGTGTGCTTGCCCGCTAGCCTCATCACCCACCAGAAATAAATTCTCGAATTCACGAAGTGTATATCCACTGACCAAAGAGCGTTATGAAATTCATATAAGGGTTTTCTTG
The DNA here is from genome assembly GCA_036850665.1 of Dicranocentrus wangi. NCBI lineage: Eukaryota > Metazoa > Arthropoda > Collembola > Entomobryomorpha > Entomobryidae > Dicranocentrus > Dicranocentrus wangi. The sequence goes on along the minus strand of JAANSN010003272.1, from coordinate 1,844 downwards.
AGACTTCCAGCTGTTGCGAAATTGAAATTAGGATTACGTCTGGTGCAAGATGCACTAGACGTAGATTGGAAAATCCTATCTGGGAACTCAAGATCAATCTAATTTCCAGGTTTCCACATCACTCCTTCTTTCTGTATTCTTTCATTGTCACAATATCTCACAACTTGTGGATTTGATTGCAATATTACGTGTGTTGGAAGTTGACGACCGCAGTCCAACTTCCTCATCTCGTCAAACCAGATGCTGACTTTCACATGGACGACACTTTGGTGTGCATTCCGTCTGCTATATTTGTGTCCAGATGGTGGAATATCAACCTATCAATAATTCGTTTCGGAGGGAAAACACAGTTAAGCTTGAAATGAGTAAAAGAACAAAAATAATATATAATTTTGCAATATCCTCCTGTACCACCTTGCAAAATAATTAATTGTGCATTATTGATACAGTAAATATTTGCGACATAAGTGCTCGTATATTATACAAAAATGTACAGGTGGCTGAATCCAATTATTCGAGTAGTCCACAGCTTGTGCGACCATGCGTGTAAACATTTTATTTTTTATGTGGGTAACCCATGCAAAATGTTTTCCTTTCCTTATAGTGAGTGGAATTCTGTCACAATTTTTGGACAAAATATTTTTATGAAAGGCATATTATATAATGCACACTGTCGCCTCATTTTCACTCGCCATATAAACTTCACCTAAAATCCCTTCATGCGGATTACTGAGTATATGCAATTTGTTTTTTATCCTTGTAGACTAGAATAAGGTTAGAATAAGGTACTTGAGCAAAATGCATTATAAAAATTGGTACTTTCGCAACTTGTACTTTTGTGATACCTCTCCGCTCGAGCATGGCTAACGAAGGCCTTTTTAAACCCATTGTTTGTCTGCTATCGCAATCTATTAAGTTTCTAACTCGTACATTTTTATTTGCAATGCTGGAAAATAAGGCAGAGGCCCCACAGACTGATGTTATTGTCTAACATTTCACCATACTCATACTCCAAGCACTTATTTTCACTTTCCCTCAGGTTATTCAATTTCTTGGTACACGCCCACTTTTTGAGGAAGAAAGGTATAAAAACAATAATAAAACAAAACACATATATTCAAAACAGCTATTCGGTTTAATGGGCTACCACTTACTTAGCAAATGCCTTAAGCTATTTAATAACTATTTCGCAAAATAATTTTGCGTCCTACCTCCAAAACCTCATAGTGCAGGAGTTTCCGGCGGAACGTAAATAAACAGGAGGTGCACTTTTTATTATTTTTTTCAGAATCACCGCTTTACAATCATTCCGGCTGGAGGGAACACAACAAAAGCGCAATTATACGTTAACACAGCGTGATACTTGCCGAAATACCAGAAAAGTTAAATAGTTTTTAATAAGTCTTTCTCGAAAGCAGGACCACAGGGAGACTATAATAAAGATGAATTATACGCAATTTTCCGCATATACAATACTACCAAACATTAAGGTACGAAATGAAAAAATCCCTTCCCGTATAACCCCCACCGGTATTCCAATAAAATTCTATTACTTCCCTGAATTCGAAACATTCAATCATGCTACGTACACACACCATGCAGATTACAAACACCACAAGCTTCAAATAAGAAAAGCTGGCGAAATACTTGCGAAAAGTAGTTGGCTCAACTCTGCTTTCAGTTTACTAGGACATGTCCTATGCCTATAGCCTTTTATTCTACAACTGCGCCAGAAAATCAGTTCATTATTCATCCGAGAGTAACATGGGACAAGTGGAAGGAAACAGGGAAAGCGAGAACTTCAGTTACAAACAATTTGAAGAGTTATACTCTTTCCTCGAGAA
>JAANSN010003271.1:0-19360 GCA_036850665.1 Dicranocentrus wangi | reverse complement strand
AGAGCGGCAGGCTGGCTGCTGGTTTATTTTTGCGTTAGTGGCTCATCATCATTATCATCATTATGCTCTTAATATTTAAACTATTCGCTGCTACAAGCTGCTGCTCAGGTATATATATTTTTATTAATGGGTTGGTAGTAATTCCACCTGGACATCTTTTCGCCTCAACCATACCCCACCCCATGCCCCAAGAAACTTGTATTTTATATTAAACAATGATAGATCATGAAAAGGCTCGTGCAATGCAAAGGACGAATTATGCATCAAATTAAGCATTAAATGAAATCTGAATACCAATGTCACCTTTGCAAAATGAAGAAAGAAGGGAGACGAGAGACGAGATAATCAGTGTGTCTAGCATGACAATCAACAACTCGGCACATATTATTTCTCTCCATGTCTAGGGCTCAATACTTCAGCCTTGGAAGACACCACATCATCATCATCATCATCACTCGAGTGATTGTCGGAAATTTCGAGATGAGCTCCTGCAATGAAGCCCGTCGTCTGTCCTATAAAACTCAGAAGCACCCACTATTCTGCTTTTTGAGACATGAGGAGGTAGAAAAGGAGACGGAATGCAGATTATTCTGTGTGTACGATGCTAATTATTGCTGCAGCTGCATTTCACTCCCCAGCCTTGCTTCTGCTCCCCAAGATTGGGTTCACTCACCACCAGTGAATGTATATGCAAATATTTAAATTACTCCGGAGCGACGACGGGAAGCTCCTATCTTTCTGTCCTTTTATTTGCATGAGCTGATTCCTGGCACTCGAGTTTTCGTAAGTACATTTCTTGATATGGATCGGAGGAATTTATATGGCACGCAAATTCAACTACTGTGATGAACTTTTTCAGATTCATGTGTTTACTGGGAAGAATAAAAATGTTTTGAAGAGGATTATAGCTCAGCTCCAACCTTTTATTTTTTCTGAAATAGGAAAAGCAAACTACCAACAGCAGAGCACTGTGCACTCAAAACCAAAACATTATCCGCATTCCAAAAAGACATGTTATATTATTGCTCAATGTGGAGTTTCAAACCCCGCATTTTACCCATGTAATAAATATGATGATTGATGATTGCGAGTCAAATCAGGTATGCTATATTACGTTAAAAAAGGACCATAGTATGTGAATTCCTTTCATTAACGCTTTTTACACATCCATATGGGATGCTCGAAACATAGTTCCCTGGAACGTCATTCATAAACTCCTAAGAACCTTTTCAGGTTTGAGAAATGAGGATGGGAAACGAGACTGGACGGGAAAATCATGGTTCTGTGTTTTAGTTGCTCATCATCATCATGTCATCATCATTGCATTTCTACCCGGGGTTTCATTCCACTCACTCGCCCCTTGTCTCCTCACCAAACCTAGACTCTGGATTGGGTGGAATTACTATGCTTAATATTGAAACTATTCATAGCTACTGGCTGATGCTCAGGTGTATTTTTATTCATGGGTTGCTAATTCCACCTCGACATATTTTCGCCGCAACCATACTCCGCCCCAAGCCTCACGGACTATTTTATTTCATATTAAACAATGAAAGAATATGAACAGGCTCGCAATTATGATGAGTTAGAAAAAATAGAATTTGTGTATATGCATCCTCACCCCACGATTTGTCGATGAAGTTACTTTTGAGGAAGAAGGGAGGATTACGTGCCTACAAAAAATGCTAATCAACGGTTCCATTGCATTTCCTGTCCGCTCCCCAGGATTACGTTCAGTGGATGTATGCAAATATTTTAATTAGTAGGAGAGACAGGAGGATGCTCACATATTGACACATATCCTTTTGTGCATGTTTAAATGAGCTATATGGTTGTGGATTTTGGGACTTGAAAAGCTTCTTAAATAAATTAAATGCATTATTATGATGATACCTTAGACAAGATACAGCTCCACTATGAATAATGTCAGATTCAGCAAGCCAAGCCTACCCTAAACCCCTGAAGAACATTTTTTTAGACGGGATAATCAATGTGTCTATGATGATAATCAATAGCAGCATATTTCACTCACTCTCTATGTGTCATGCGGGCAATAAGTAGTAAAGCTTATATTTTGACTTTTCTTATTAGTTTCAAAAGAATTTGTATGACACGAAATGCTAAACTACTCTTGTCCTATTGAACAGCTTCCACACTTCAGTCATTCGTTGCTCCATTCACTGCCCCATTCCCCCGACAAAAGCGGGTTCCACCTCCTCTTCACCCGACACCATAATATTGTGTCCTTATCCTTGTCCGATTCATACTCTACTGGAATTAAACTTTGGAAAGGGATCTGCTATCACTCCTACCCAGGTTTTTAAATGAAATTGGAATATTAAATTAATAGCATAGCCTTATTATAATATGTCATCAATACATTAGCCGAATATATTATTATTATTGCTCAATGCGGAGTTTCAAAGCGGCAGGTTGGCGGCTCAATAATATCATTTTTAAACAATCCTGCTATTATCCGACAGGAATGACCAGGTTAATTTATTCTGAAATAATAATTAACATTTCACGGGCATTTTATGCTAGAATAAAATGTAGTGTAAATAGTAAATTATGTATGAATAATGAATAAGTAATCATATATTCAATCAATGCCGGACACTTTTATATTATTCTCTTCACTTCACTTCTGAACTGCATGATTCCTGAAAGAAAAAAAATCAGCGTGAATTTATTGATGACGGATTTGCTGCAATCGAAGTGAAGTGAATCAATACTGAAAATAATCTAAATTTCTTACATTTGGAAGACTCTTGTTCAAGAAAATCCCTTCCTTCCGTCCTCTTCCCCATCTCCAAGTTTTTCGCCACCTGCGGTGGTGGTGGAATAATGACGTGGTTGGTCGTCCTCATTTATTATTCCCTTCATTGCCATCCCCATCCCTTCACGCTGTCCCACATTGGACGGAGCACGTGTTGCTGACATTATTCCCGCAGTCCCTTGCTGTCCCTCAGCCTCAGTCCCAGCTGCATTGGAGTTTAGAGAACTCCCGGACATCCCCCCTCCTCCTCCTCCCCACTTCCTCGCATACCCTGAAATAAACAAATGAATCAACTCTTTTTTGCATACCATAATATTTTTGTTATTACTTCAGCAGCACAGATTTACTTCTATCATCTATCTATCCACTCACTACTCACTCACCAGTCATTATCTCAGTGTATTCAGCCTGGCTTATTTCCCAGAACGGAACTTGTCAACAGTGTCTGCCAATGCTTCCATTCCTTCCTTTCCAAGTTCAGCGATGAGCAGAGAGGTTGCCTTCTCCTCCACTCGCGTCCTATCGGAAAGTGTTTCTAAAGCGGATCTAAAATATTTTCGAATATTAGTATATCGAAAGAATTATTAATAGTATGAAAGATGCTAGATATAAAGATGCCGGTAAAATGCAGATTAAATAGTGGCGGTGTGTATGGTTCTTTTGGTTGTTCTTACACAACATCGTTATCGTTCTCTGCCAGGAGTTCCGTGACTGCTTGCGTTTTTTTCTTAAGATTTTTAATGTTTTCCAGCATCTTTAGCACCCGCTTCTCAGCCAATATAACCAGCTGCTCTAGCTCGGCCGTAGACATTCCCGGGGTTGGGCTTGGCAGTTCCACATCCTCCTCCCCCTGTTCATTGGTTTCGTCATCGTCCTCCTCTGACACAACATCGCTGGACATTTCCTCATCCAAGCAAGTGGCCACACTCTCCTCACTGGAGGTGGCTGGCCCTCCAAGTGCCCCTTCCGTTTCCGTGTCAGATTCACTCTTGTCAACACAACCACTGGTGGAGTCGTTGGAGTCTTTTTCATTTTTCTTGCTTGGAGAAACAAGCCTGGCAGCAGCAGCGGCACAAGTATCCACTTTATCATCCGAGTCGCTGTCAGACAATACTGCAACAATAATTTCAAAGTTTGTTTGTGAGAAATATTTTGCGAATCGGAATCAGCTCCACATTATACCAGAGAATTTTTTATTGAAGTAAAATAAAGTATATATATAAAAAACTTACTCGCGTCCTTGGTATTTGCCTGGTTCATGGTGCATGTTTAAAGGTTGTTGGTTTTTTAGGTGGAACACAATTATTATTGTAAACTCTTGGTGGAGTCGCTCTTGCAGAGCGAGGCGTGAAGGAGGCTTCCAGAACCAGGAATGAGTCGACAATCCCAAGAAGAGACCAGTGTATATGTTAAATAAAATTGAGCTCGTCGCTGTCGTCTAAGGATTATTAGTTCAATTATGCCTTTAATGTTTGTCGACCTCTCTGCAGTTCTTGCTTGCCAGATAAAGAAAAATCTCATTAATTACTCATTTAAGCAAAACAGATGTGTGGTGGATGCCAGGGGATTTGGATAAGGATAGTTCCAGCGGTACTTTCTACTACTCACCATGAATGCTTGAATGCATGATGAGCTAATCAAATTAAGCACATCTGTCCCAAACTCTGAAAAAAAAACTTTCCTACTTTGAAAAGTGAAAAGAAAAGGGAAGAAGGCGACGAGATAATCAATGTGTCTACACGATGCCAATCAGCACAGCTCCATTTCATTCCCTTTTCGCTCCCCTTCCACCTCCCCAAAATATGCTTTCAGTATTGGGTTTATACGCAAATATGCAAATTAAGTACTTATTGGAGCAAGGAAAGCATGCTCACACATTTTTGACCGTGTGCCTGTGAGCTCGTAACTTGGACTTGAGTAAAAATATTTTCTGAAGATACATTATTAGCACAAAGGATGAATCCATCAAATTAAGCATGCCTCCCTCTTAAAATCTGAGTAACAATTTCTCCTCTGCAAAACGAGGAAAGAAGGCAGATGAGACACGAGATAATCAGAGCGTGTCTAGCATGACACTCTTCAACAACTAACAACTCGGCACATATATATATTTTACTCCTTGTCTGCTCCCCAAGTTTGGATGTAGTGGGGTTAAATGTAAATATTTTTGAGTCACTCGAAAAGCTCACTCATCTTTTCACATATTTTTTGTCCATGTTTGTGTACTGATTTCTGCGCCTCTTAAATAAATTGAATACATTAACAACGCTACTTTTTAGAACCAGCTCAGGAATGAGATTTTGAAAAGGGAATGAAACTAACGAAGGTCACTCATCTCTCCCTTCTTGTCTACTCGCCAAAAGGCTGGATTCACAATCAGTGGATGTATGCTAATTTTTGAATTGGCCATATATCTACAGACGGATGTCGAGTTTGTTTTATTCCATTCCAAATTCCAACAACTTTTCTCCCCAACTACTTTCCTCCTCAAACCCCAAGGACAAGATTGTGAGATTATGAAAGAAAAGGTTCAAACTTCAAAATGATAAGAAAAATTAGAATATCAAGCAGACTTTGTTGGAATGTATGCAAGTATGCATCTCCAACCATGATAATTGTCGATTAATTTACTTTTTTTGGGGATTAGAGATTAAGGCCTTGGACCCTGAATGAAGGTTGGGACGGGTCGGACAACCACCGGCAGAGCTTATTAAATATATAGCATTTCTTATTAGTATCAAAGGAATTAACCGCAATATATCCAGCTATTGTGCTTCATGTCCGAGCCATGTTTTACTGGGATATAATTATTTGTAGGTAAAAGGGATAGCAACTCAGAAGCTCCTATCCGGTTTTGTCGTGAGCTTGAGACAGTAAACTAATAGTAGCAGCATTGTATATTATAAAAGCCATTATTATTCGAGTATTTCTCAATTTGTGATTTCAATCAAACCCGACACAAAATGAGTTTTTTTTGGTAAACAATCCTTTTATCTGACAGAGGAATGAATTATCCAATTTATTCTGAAGGCATTATTAATTTTTCCAGGGACACTTTTATGCATGAATAAAAATAATTGACATTTTCCTCGCTTGACTTGGATAAGATGTCTACCTAATATCATCAAAATAAAAATTTTAATCTATTTACTATTACTATTACTATAGTAATAATCTATTCACAACAATCCCATCCAATCAGAAGTAAAAAAATCTGATTTTTTTACCTTGAATAATCTTATTATTTCTCCCCTTGGTGGGTTCCTGCGCCGTAACCATCGCCAACTAGTTTTGCCCTCTTTGACGAGGATGAATCCGGTTCTTCACCTTCTTCTGCTCCCATACCCTCTGGTGTTAATAATTTTGCAAATGAAAAATTAGTAATAGCAATTTAGTCATAAATTTACAAATATTAAAGCGTGACGCACCAAATTACTAGACTTACTTCGCTTAGGGACCCAAATGGGGTCGATGGCCATAGAAGGTCAAGTGAAATGCCAAGAGGTACCTTGGTGTCCGTTCTGTCTGATTGATGCCTGTCTGATAAACACACAATATTACCCAACGTAGAACATTCTGAACAGGGAAAAGGTGGAAATTTTTATTGTTATGGAAAGTTAAAACCAGCCTTTAAAGGCACATTTCATTTTAATCTGAAAACTTCTAGCTACCCTATGATAAATAATTCAAGAGGATATTTGGTTTATTTGCGCAATTGTAGGAATTTCAGATATCTTCATTAGCAATATCACAGTGACATAACAAAAGAGACAGGGGTAAGACATGACAAAGGCGTATTTAAAGAATTTTCTGATTTCAGTCAGCTAAAAGGTCTTCAACCATTGAGTATAACTACCACCACCTACCCCCGAAACAAACTCTTTCCATTTCAGGTCATTCCACTAAAACTTTTAGGTACGTTTAGGTACTTTTAGAATCTCCATCACGGGTCCCGGGATTTCAGGGAGTTTATAAACAATTTGCATGAAATACTATCCAAATGAAAATCGACTACATGATTATGGCGTGTTAAACAAATTCTTCTTCAAACTCAACAAAAAGAAAAAAGTACCTTGAACATAACGCCGTCCATGCCTTTATAAGCTCGAGACTGTGGTCATACTTCAAATATAACACGGTGTTATCCTGCAAAACAAACTACTCAGAGCTACCTCAATTGTCTATATAACAATATTTTCATCAAGCATGACATTCTGAACACGGACGGGGCGTGAATGTAGCATTTTTTATGATGAAGACGAAAAAACCGGCCGTTAAAGGTACTTTTCACTTTAATCTGAAAACTTATAGCTATACCCAATGAAAAATAAGATATTTTATTTATCTGTATAATATGTCGCAATTTGGGAATTTCATTATTTCAGGTAGTTAGTTTCATGAGCAACTACAAGTCTAACAAGACAATAATGACATGACAAGGGCGTATATGAGAAACGTGCTCTTCTAATCTTTAATCTATCAGTTTCAATGTTTTTAATCATATAGGTACCGTCATCAGAACACACTCTTTCCGTTTCAATAACTCGTTTAGGTACTTTCAGGCCCTCTTGTGCGCGGATTTCAGGGATTTCTTCGTAAACAATTTGTACGAATTACAATCCAATTGAAAATCAACTACATGACTATGGCGTGTTATCAATATTTCTTCAAACTCAGCAAACTCCATGAACACGAGATTGAGGTACTACTTTATCTGTTTTATAGCTGTTTATTATTACTGCTGGATTTCGGTTTTTCGTTTCGAAAACAAGTTGCGTCATGTCATACTACAAATAAAACTTGGTGTAATTCGATGAAGCTAGCAGCAGAGAGCTTTATTACCGCTTGTCTTGCTTCGTTCTCGTGCTTCCGAATTTTTGCAACTGGCAAATCGGGCAATTTTAAAAGCACCTGGCTGGAGGAGTTTAAAAGCTGCTATCCAAAATGTTGACTCAATTGGAAAAGGTTGCCTTCCAAATCCATTCTCTAGTATTTCGCTATTTTGGTCCTCTTCCCGTTCAGTGGAATCCTGACTTCACAGGTCTACAGGTGACGAAACCTAGGTGGAAGTGGATTCCCTGGTTAGGAGGATGGATCGTGGCTGGCATCGTTGTTTTAGTGATGTGTCCATTGACAATCATCTTGAAAATGGTAGTTTTTCCGGATCCAAATTTCTTCCCACTGAATGCCATCGTAATGGCCATGTGTGTTCTGGCTGGTGGCAGTGCTGTTGTATTGATTTACGTCATCAAGACGCATCCAATTGTTAGGGTACTCAATAACTTGTATGACCTGATACCAGAACTACTCCCAGGTAACATGTAATAATTGAGGTGATGTAACCGTACGGTGGCCATGTTGCGAATAATTATCAAAGACATGCATAATTTAATAAATAATGCACCGCAAATTAACTTTCTGAAATTCATAGAGCTTAGGAATGTCCCCATTGGGTCTAGGGAAGATCCAGGATTTGGACGGACGCTGTGCTTTTTCATGGCCTCCGGCGGGACTGCCCCCACAGTTTTGCTAGTTGCGGCCTTTGCTACCGATTTAGATGCCCCGCACCACATCCTTGAATGTCTCGTGTTGCCTCACCCCTACTATCGGAACATGACAAATATTGTGTTCGGGTTCGGCTTTCGTGTGTTTGCAGTTTATATGACAGTGGGCGTTACATTTTCAACGTTCATGTATGCATTGGGGATCGGTATCGTGTCATGTCGACTGTTCGCCCACGGAATGAATGTGTTGAAGTCCGCCTCTCTCAAAATGGTTCTCCATTGGTATAAACTTGCGCTGGTAGGATACGCCCAAATAGAACAAGCAATATGGGTCATAGTGTACCTGGGAGCATTCGCCACCTTTTGGGTAATGGAGGCCTTAATTTGGATTGTACTCCGGGGACCTGACAAACTCCCCGCGGTGGGCTACGCTTTTGCTGTTCTTGGTCTTGTAAATCTTGTCATTTTTCATTTACTATTTTTGCCACGATTATGCCGGGGGTAGGAGACTTGTGTGGGTCTCCTCCAGGACAAGGTAAGGCAAGCAAAACGAGTTCATGGTCGCACCAAGTCGAGGGAGTCGCGTATTACACTGCTGTCAGTGAAAGCAGTGCGCCCCCTGCGAGTCAAATACGGCTCATTTTGGTACTTGGGAAATGCATTTTTTGGGGAATACGTGCTGGCCCCTTTGAATCGCTTTGTTGATGTCGTCATGGTATTTGGGTTATGAATTATTCATCATCAGATGTGTGGAAGGGTTGGGAGGTTGAGGAATGATGAGCTGATTTTGAGTAATTAAGTCTAATAGTTCTAAATAGACACCCACACGGACCAATACTTTTATCATGACAATACACGTAATCATACTTCTTACAGGTATCAGCATTAATTACGAGTAGTATTAGTTTCGTGTAATAAGGTTTTGCGTATATAATCCCGCTCATTATTGTGAGTAAAACTTTGCTGTTTAATAATAGTGTTAAGCAAACTTGAAAGTTGCAAAAATTAAATTTAAGAAAAAAAATATAGTTTATGATGCTCAAATGTTTGTTGATGTCCAGGAATTTGGACCTTGTCAATTTGGTGAGACATAAATAAATAAAGCTTTCCATAAAAAACTGAATACATTGTTATGGGTGCATTGCATTTTATTATTAATAGCGACATTGTAGCTATCATTCCTTCATTCATTCCATCATTGATTTTCATTCCATCATTGCTTGTCAATCCGGGCACACGCATTTTTGTTATGCTGCAGCTTACAAGAAACAAGGACAGGATCATTTATACATACACCTGATACAACACGTGAGAGTAACTAGCTTGTGGTGATATACATTTGTGTTGGGAAGAGATAATGTCTGCTCATCACTCCCCAAAACCAAAAAAAACACAATATGAGAATTATCTCGCTGGCTGCTGTTCTGTGCTGAATGAAACTACGGATACTTATTAAACGGATTCCCTGTTGAACGGATATTATGAAACATATTATTGTTCCCGATTCATCCCCAGGCTGTGTCAGCAGCAGGATAATTGATGTTTTAGGTCAAGTGAAGTGCCAAGAGGTACTTTGGCTGCCCGATAAACACACAATATTGCCCAAAGTAGGAAATCCTGAACACGGGAAAGGTGCTGCAAGTGTAGAGACTGTTATGACGACTTAAAACTAGTCATAAAAACAAAAAAAAATGCATTGTATTTCAATCTGAAAATTTCTAGCTACCCCAGTTATAAGGAAAACAAAAATTTTTGTCATTTCCTTTTCTTTTATCTACGCATTTGCAGGAATTTCATCAGGTAGTTTCATAAACAATAATATCACAGACTGTGGAACAAGTTACATACCCAAAGCCAGAACGTAGTGGCATGACAAAGAGGCGTGTGTAGGAAACATGTTCTTCTGATTTCTGTCAGGATGGAAAAGCAAACGTTATTTCCATTTCAGGTCCTTACGCTAACTCTTTTAGGTACTTTTAGGTCTTCACCTCGTGTCCGGGAATTTCCGGGGTTTCATATAAACAATTTATATGGAATAATACTATCCAAATGAAAATCAATTACATGACTATAGCATGCAAAACATTTCTCCAATGTCATAGAAAAGTATAAAAAATAGTACCTTAAGCATTACGGCATCCATATACTCATGAACGCGAGATTGAGGTACTCTTTAACTGTATTACAACTGTTTGCAACTTCTGCATTTCCCTTTTTCATTTCGAGACAAGCTGACTCACACTTTAAATAAAACTCCTGCAGTTATCCTGCCAATCTATCTCAGAGCTACATCACTCACTTGTCTTGCTGGCTTCTCAAGCAAGCTTCTGAAATTTTGCAATTTACAAATCGGGCAATTTTTAAGCACCTGGGTAGAAGAAGAGCCCAGCTGGTATCCAAAATGTTGACTCGATTGGAAAAGGTTGCTTTCCAAATCCATTCTCTAGCATTTTGCCATTTTGGTCCTCTTCCCGTTCAGTGGGATCCAGAATTCACAGGTCTACAGGTGACGAAACCTAGGTGGAAGTGGATTCCCTGGCTAGGAGGATGGATCGTGGCTGGCATCGTTGTTTTAGTGATGTGTCCATTGACAATCATCTTGAGAATGGTAGTCTTTCCCGATTCAAATTTCTTCCCACTGAATGCCATCGTAATGGCCGTAGCTGTTGTGAGTGGTGGCGGTGCTGTTGTATTGATATACTTAGCCAAGGCCCATCCAATTGTCAGGGTACTCAATAACTTCTATAACCTGATTCCAGAACTACTCTCATCAGGTAGCGTGTAATAATGAGTTGTTGATGTTGCCGTATATAAGGTGGCCATGGTGCATGATTAAATTATCAATTATCATTATAGACATACATATTTATTAATGTCTTTTTGAAATTCACAGAGTCAAGGAATAACCTCGTTGGACCTATGGGAGATCCAGGACTTGGACGGACGCTCTGCTTCTTCATGGCTTCCGGCGGGACTGCCCCCGCAGTTGTGCTAGTTGCGGCCTTTGCTACCGATTTTGATGCTCCGCACCACATCCTCGAATGCCTTGTCTTGCCCCACCCATACAGTCGAAACATGGCAAATATTTTGTTCGGGTTCGCCTTTCGTGCATTTGCCATTTATGTGACACTGGTAGTTGCAATTTCAACTTTCAGTTACGCATTGGGGATTGGGATTGTATCATTCCGGCTGTTCGCCGACAGAATAAATGTGCTAAAGTCTTCTTCATCTCTCAAAACGTTTCTCCGCTGGTACAAGCTGTTGCTGGTAGGATACGCCCAAATCCAACAAGCAATTTGGGTCATAGTCTACCTGGGAGCATTCGCCACCTTTTGGGTAATGGAGGCCTTAATTTGGATTTTACTCCGGGGACCTGACAAACTCCCCGCGGTGGGCTACGCCTTTGCTGTCCTTGCTCTTGCCAATTTTATCATTTTCCACTTGGCATTCTTGCCACGATTATGCCGGGGGTTGGAGACTTGTGTGGGCCTCCTCCAGGACAAGGTAAGGCAAGCAAAACGAGTTCATGGTCGTATCAAGTCGAGGGAGTCGCTTGTTGCACTACTGTCAGTGAAAGCAGTTCGCCCCCTCCGAGTCAAATACGGCTGGTTTTGGTACTTGGGAAATGCATTTTTTTGGGGAATACGTGTTGACTCTTTTGAATCGACTTGTTGATGTCATCATGGTTTTTGGGTTATGAATTCATCGTCAAATGTGTGGAAGAGTTTTAGGAGGTTGAGGAAAGTTAAGCCGATTGGTTGTAAGTAATTAAGTCTAGTTTTATTAACTAAGGTTAATTGTGACACTAACACACACTAATTTACTTTTATCATGGCAATTCGCGCAATCATATTGCTTACAAGCAGCACTACGAGTATTAATAGCATTAGTTTCATTTAAGGTTTTTGGCGTATATAGTCCCACTAAGCAAACTTGAAAGTTGCAAAACTTAAAATAAACATTTTAAAATATTGTATGCTTTTTTAAATGTTTGTTGATGTCCACAAATTTGAACAATGTCGATTTGATGAGACATAAAAAAATAAATAAAACTTGTTAAGCCATATTATATAACGTGGTAGGTTTTGCTTGGTGACATTTACTTTACCCAATATTGATTTGTTATTAACTAACCAAACTGACGTACAGAAGTTATAACAACAAAACGCGACGAGATTTCCTGCACACTCCAACCAACCCAATAGTTTACAAGAACACTTGAGCCAACCCCTAGCAGCCCTTAACAAATTGAGTAATTATGCAATATCCGATCATTTCATTTCAACATGGATGCAGTAGACTTGTACGTAAATTTTATTGCTGATTTACCCAAATTTTTGCCAATCCTACTTCATGTTGGCGATTCCATGTCTTTTTACTTAGCTTGTTAGGTACATATTTGGTTTGGTTAGGTAGTATAATATTCTGCGTCTGTCCTTTGATAGTGTGCATTCAAAATATGGTTCTGTATTAATATTGATACACTAGCTAAGCTATATATATTACAGTTGAGTTGTTTGTAGACTAAGTTTCCTGCTTCAAAGCACCAGCACTTCCTCCCACCTCTCACTATAATATATTGGAGAACTACGCCATACAAACTAACTTAACCCACTACATCATAACGATCGTTCTAGTAAACAACAAGCTAACCAGCTAACCTAATACACATCGATATTATACGGGGCAAGCTCCTCATCAGCGAAACAACCGCCTGACAAGATAATACACAGAGACTTCATAAATCCCTAAGAATAACACCTTGAGTTGACTCCGACAAAAATTTACTTTTCCCCAGCAACCCTTGCTAAATCGGGTAATACGGTATCCGATTAGGACGTGATGAACTTCGACGTGTCAGCTTAGCACTCCCATAATATCGCCCATTTCGAGGACACTAAACACAACGAGAATATTATATTATATTGTCCCTCATGTTTGGCTTCTCTAGGTTGTCGCTCCCTCGAGGATCCGCTGGCTGTCGGAAGATTAGCCACGACACGACACGGACTCTTCCCACTGCCTGCCTCCAAATCCCACCGGATGTAATGCCGTTCAATCGTTGCACAATACAATGTACCTCGGCATACATATCCTTCAAATTCAAAGAGATGAGTCATACACATCCCCCCTCCATATAAAGCAGGTGTTTGCGCTCCCATCTTGAGCACCGTTTCGAAATTGACGGAATCCCTCGAGGGTGACATGAGGGAACATTTACATATAATATCAACTAATAGAATTTAATACGCATGTCTTTGAAATACCAGTCATATTTTAAATGAATGGTGTCATCATGCCAACCGTTTCATATGTTTTTGCAGGATTATCCTACTTTAATCATGCTATGTATTTTTAAAATTACTTACTAACGAGGCCGCCTTACTAGATACACTATACCTCTAGCAAATCCTGTGAATATCAAATTGACTTTGTTAAAAAAAAAGACAAGACTTCAAAGTCGCCCAGCAGCCTTTGACAAATCGACGAATGCAATATCCGATAAGCTCATGATGAACCTCGACGTGGAGACTCAGCACTCCAAAAATATAGCCCATCCCCAGCACACAAAACACAACGAGAATATTTCCCCTCATGTTTGGTTTCTCTAGGTTGTCGCTCCCTCCACGATCCGTGGGTCGTCCTACGAGTATCCGCGACACAGCCTTTTCCCACCACTCCCAAATCCCGCCGGATGTAATGCCGCTCAATCTTTGGAGAACGTAGCTCGGCATCCATCCCCCAATTCCAACCGAGATTCTCTGCTCTTGTAACACTTTCTTTCCGAGGAACACGTACTTTTCCCCTCGAGCTTTCAGCGTCCTGGCGGAGATGGCGCACAACCTCCGAGGCAAAATGTTCGCAGTCCGGTCGCATTTACTCAGAGCATCGAATAGGAGTAGCTCTTGTATCTTGTAATAAATGTCTGTTACTGCTCTAAAGTATTTGTCCCCTATCCGCACGCCGCGAACAAGTTTCGGAATGGCTTCAATCGCTTTCGAAAGTAGTTTTGAGTTGCTTAAAACCTTGTCCATCTCCCTTTTAACATGCTCCTTTTGGTTCTCTGGCAAGTCGCTCAAGGATGAGAACCAGATGTTGTGAAGCCTGTGGAATACCTCTGAAAACATTGTGCTATTATCCACATGTATCTCCACAGTCTTGATCCTAATCACGTACGTCCTTTGGAATTGCAACTCGTGTGGCTCCCTCTGGACCCAGGATTCATTCACGAAGATGGCCGGGTAAACCTGCACCAAGACTTTCGCGTCCGGTGGAGTATATAATAGTCTCGAGAAAATGGAGAACCCTCCGTCCACCAGCTGCTCAAACCTGTCGTACGGAATGATGCGGCGGGGGGCGGTCATGTTGTAAATGTTGTCGTATTTGTAAGCATTGCTGAGGACGGTGCCAGCCAGGAAGTAGGCGCCATTGAGAGTCCACAGCGTCTTCAGCTTCGTCTGGGTTGATGTGAGTGGGTCGCCCTGTTCCAGGAGGACTTGAATCCGTTGGAGGAACGCCCTCGACGAGAATATCCCCTTTGAGGATGCCCCACCACTACCACCACCACCGCCTGCGAGAATCATGATTCCCCTTTCCAGGTAAAACGCGACAATCCCAGTGACAACAATCATGAAGAGGAGGATGAAAAGCCAAATGTACACGTCGAAAATCCGAACGAGCTCTCGAAAGGGCAACCATGGGATCGGCGGTCTCCCGCAACTGACAAACCCGAGAGAGTTGCCCTCGTCCAAAATCCTTTGAGGAAAAGAGTGGATTTGGAAATTAGTCTCGTCGGGGCCCGACTCGAGGCTCAGTTCATACTGCGTGGCTTGTAACCGCTCCATGATTCTCCATATATACTTCTTATCCATTCCTTGTCCTGAGAGGACTTGGAATACTTTCGTGTGTTCGTGGTCCAAACTGGATCCCGACTCCCCAAGTAGTTTCCCGTTCTTACAACGGAGCCAACGATTCCCCTGAACTTCCAACGAGTAGTTTCTCAAAATAGAGGAAGTAAATAGCGAGATGAAGGTCGGGAGAATCAGGTTCACAGCCGTCCGCTGGTCAGCCAAATTGTTAAGCAGACTCAATCTGGGTGGTCCGCAATATGACGAGTCGATCAAATCGTCTTGCTCATTTAATTCAGAGACATAGTCATAAAAGAGGGTGTGGATCATTTCCAACTGGGGTTCTGCCTCCTTCATTAACAGCTCCATTGCTGCCAATGAGGGAATCGTCGACGTTACTACTGATATTTTGCTGAAAGACACTTTTTGTAGGGCCGGGCGATCAACACATTTCAAAATTATGCACCAGCGGACCACAAACAGAGCCGCCTTTGGTGCCATTACTCCCTCTGACCCTTCTTGAACCTGACCTGAACCATTGATTGAATCTGTTTGCAGGAGGAGGTGGTATTCCCGGGAAATTGGGCTCCTGCCTGTGGCGTCCATCTTCCGATAGAACATCCAATGGCTCAACTGCGACTGGACTCCTGATTTGATGCCACTCTTCACGACCATGACGTTGAGGCGAGAAGGAGATGTGCTCACGGGAAAAGTAGATTTGACCTGACTGCCGCCTCGGAAAAGTATTGGGTAATATTTAGTATTGTAGAAGAGTCTAGCACCCATTTTTGGAGGATACAGGGAAATGCTGATGACGCAGTTCCAAGGCTTGCTCAGCATGCTAACTTTACGAAAGTTCATCCCGACGCAGAAACTCTCCCTACGTGGGTATTCCATCTCATTTCCCATCCCTTCCAAGATTTTTGAACTGGGACAAGAAGAGGTCGACATTGTGGTCCAGCTGGTGTAATTAGCTGTGTCCAACTCTTCCGGAATATAAGTGGGAATACCTTTTTCTGAATCTTCCCCTTCAAACTCCTCCAGCCGGAGTCGTTGCAAGATCAGCGGAGCTTGAGGGGAGAGCAGGTTTGTCCCGTGATGGTTGGTGAGGTGGAGCAGGCATTCTGGGAAATGGCGGAGAAAGTCGTTAAGGTCAACTGCGGTGGGGTGGTGGTGCTCATCCTCCGTGGTGGAATGTCCTAGAGAATGCGTACCTCCACACAGGATCAGTAACAGGATTTCCGCAAGTAGGAGACCTATTTGTCTCATACTATCCAGAAATGCCATGGGTTTGCCGAACCTTTGCTGAAGCTGCTGCGTACAATGAAGTTGGTTGAAACAAGTGGATTTTGAGCTTGTCCGCTTGTGCATGAAATGAGCTGCTTTTAATGGGATTTACCAAATTCAAATCCTTTCAGGATTTGCCTAGCTAAGGAATAGTATAATTTAATTTCCCAAGGAGGTTGACTTTTAAATTTTCTGTCAAAGTCGGCAAGTCGGTAATAATGGAATTCACGGCAAGTTAAGTTACATATGTATATTGCATTGTCTGTTTGTCAGAAACATACAAAAGTAGTGTTCCACTTCACCAAATGCAATATTACAGAGTTGTGTAGTTAAATTCGGATTGCTCTTATCGTGTGTGAATTCAATTCCGAAATCAGGGATGTCGGGAACTTGAACAATTTCCGAGTTATTTGACAATCCTTAGTTAATAAAAATACTTGAAAAAAGTAGCAAACTCTGTAGGTTCAGCAAATTCACCCGTGGAAAAAATTATTGTAACGAAAAAATGTCCCGCCGCTCCCTCTATGGTACTACTTCGAAGGGTCCGTCCACTTGCTTGCACCCAATACGAGTATCAGCAGGATTTGCACGAATCGTAGATGTGTTATTCCCGACACATCCAGAAATGCCGTGTCTGTATCGAGGTTATTGCATCTTTTCTGGAACTACTCCAAACAAAAAAGTTGGTTGAAAGAAGAGGATTTTGAGTTTAATAGCCGGGGCACGAAATTGGGCTCCTTTTTAAAGGGATTGATCAAACTCAAGTATTTTTAGGAAAATTAGATGAGCTGTTTTTCTTTTGGGTCAGTCAACATTCGGCTCAACCCACCGGCCCATAAAATATTAAAATTGACGAGGACAACTATGTGCATGTTGCATAGACAAAGATTTTCAAATTTCACGTCAGCGTCAGGTATTTTTGTTGTTTCTGAAAATGAGGTTCGTTTTATATAAAAATAGTGTACACCATGTGTAAGTTAGTCGCAACTTGAGAGCGAGTCGTCGTATGCATTCGGCTTAAACAAATTCACTGATACATTTATTATGAGCTTTGCTACTGTAAAACTCACTTAATAAGTCTACCTATATACGAAAGCATTGTATAACTCTGAAGACTAAACCGTATTTTGATTTATTGTAAAAAGCAGGGTTTAGTTTAGGATTGTTTTATTAGAAAATAAGATTCCAGTCTGCCGTTTGAAGAATGAGTAGTACTGGCGTTGTAATTCCAAGAAAATTGTTTATTATAAAAAAAATTAAATTTTCACATTTTGTTTAATATATTCAGATCAGTTTATAGTTTTTGCATCCCATTTTCTGCTAACTATTCAGCGTAACGTGTGGTTTGGACGCTGATAGACCAGTAGTGTTCCTTGTGAGCCATGAGTAAAGCCAACTCCTGTTTATTTTTTGGAATTAAACATTTAAAATATTAACTAAAACCAGCACTTTAGGTGATTGCTTTCCCACGGAAAAACATGTTATTGTTTGAAAGTGGCGGATTTTGAGTTTGGCGACCTGGACACGAAATGGGTTGTTTTTCAAGGGGTTTACCAAACTCAATCCCTTTTAGGAAGATTACTGGAGTTGGTTTTTTCGGTCACCTAGTAGTATTTGGCTCAGTCCATCGGCCAAAAAATACCAAATTGACGAGGAACTCTATGTACATGTTCTTCAATTAGAGCCGTTCCAATTTTTTTCCTGTTTTGGAGGATGGCGTTGGATTTCGGTAAAAAAATAGTGCTCACAAATATATTACATACTTTTGATTACATTTATGATGCTTGTTATCGCAAAACACACTCAAAATAAATCCGTCTGAGCTCGCTCTCAAACATTGGCGTCGATGACTTCCCGTTTGGATTAAATCGAATCAGGCTCTAGCATTGGTTTATCGGCAAATCAAAATCCAATGTTCTAAAAAAAACCTCAAAATGTAAATTTAAGGATGAGCATTGGCGTTGCTATTCCGAGAAATTATTTCTTGTATACAAATTTCAAGCCCAAAAGGAACGCTGCACAAACTGTTGAGAACAATTTACACTTTTTGCAGCCTATTTTATTAAAACTGCCATTTATCGAAGCCGTAGCCGTATTGTGGTGGCTCGTCTCAATTCATCTTAAAACTAATATACACACTATCTTTTCAAGCAAGTTTCTCGGGACGGGACACACAAGTAGTGTACCTTCTTCTGAGGCTATGAGTAAAGCCAACTCCGGTTTAGTTTCTTTTTCCTAAAAAAAGTTTCAATTATTAATCTGAACTAACACTTTAGGAGATATTGCTTTTAGAAAAATATGTTTACATTTTTGGCTCTGAAAAAAATATTTACATGTTTTGCTTCTCGAAACCGATGCTCCCTACGGAATCAGTGGACTGTCGAAGGACGGAAATTAACCACAGTCTTAGCACAATTTCTGAAAGCATCAATTCATAATTTACTCTGCGTGCGTCATGAAATGTCATGAATTAATGAATTTTTCTAGCTGGATTAAATTACTAGCGTGGCGAATTTATACGGTCGCTAGCGCTCCCAGGCACAAGAAATAATATATCAGGGATTAGAGGCGTTAATTTAGGTTTAATTCACGAACATCACTAGGGTGCACAAGTGAATTAGGGATACTTTAAAATCTCGGAAGCTGCGCTCGCTCGCTCGCTTCTACAGGTTCATCAGCATCAGCCTGCTTTTGCAATTGGGATTTTTGCTCCACTCTACTTGCTTCTCGTAGGACTAAGGTGTGCATGCATTGGGAATCGTCGTTATTCTCCCCACTCAAATTTGTTAGTGATTTGGTTGCATTATATATTTTTATCATTTCACTTTTGATAGGAATCAGACTCGTAGTAGGACACCTGGCTTGGATATTTCCACTATATCCTTGCGGTTCTGTTTCGCATAAAATTGGCTTGAACGTACCCTGACTTCACCTTTCCTTCC
>JAANSN010003270.1:0-19362 GCA_036850665.1 Dicranocentrus wangi | reverse complement strand
CTTACAACTGTGCAAAATTTCAAAAATATCCACGACTGACAACTGGCAAAGTCTACTGTCAGTTTCAGATAACCTGCCTGATATGCAATAAGAATTCCGGACGGAAACCAAATTCATGCAAAAAAAGAATGCAAAATCTTTTATGCTCTAGATATTTTGGTGATCATTGTTTGCAGGAATAAAGCCTCGCCAGATGTTTATTACTACACAGCTTATCAATGAATGAATTGAATCAAAGCTCAATCAAGAAGCAAGAGATTCCCAGTTTGACAAAAGGCAAATCCCTGCGTGACAAGGGGAGTATCCCTTTCAATGAAATTGCTCACCGCAAAGCTTATGCGTAATGGCCGACAGGATAGTATCACTCTTTCAAAATATGATGACCTTCTAACCTCTCGCATTGCCCCCAGCGCCCTATCAGACTCTGTCCACACGTCCGACATTGCCTGCATAATGCAAATGTAGCTGACGCCATTTCCAAGTACAATCCCTCCCATCAGTAACGCGGTAGTGACATGTAGTTTTCTCATTTGAGCGAGAGAGCATATTGCCATGATTTCGGATGCCAGAAAACTGAAGAACAGAACCCCGGTAACGCCTTTCTGATGTATTTCGTTGAAGGCGTTGCAGAGAATTTGGAGTTCCCGAAACCGCCTTGTCGTTTTTACACTTGGAGGGAACCTATTGAATTGAATGCAATCCTTTCCAAATCCCTTGAGAAAGCCGCGGATGGACAAAGGGATAATGATGAGGGTGGAAACCACAAATATTCCAATGGAACTGGCAACCAGGGGCAGGTACATGTTGGTCAGAAATGACAATGAAACTCTCAGCATTTGAATGAAGGAACTGGTGACCACCACTTCATCAGGACTATGATTTACCGTGCATTTTGTTTCCAACCACCTCATGGGGTTTGAGGACAGACATGGAAACATGTAAACCACGACTGTGGGATACATTATCACCAAAACTCTAGCTGCCCTGAAAATATACTTCACCACTAGCCATGCACACATTTCCTTCAGGTCGAGATTGACTCCATGCTTTGATGGTGGCGATTGGGTTTCAGGTTCCTCAGTAGCACCACTACTCGAATACCTTGTTGACTGTTGAAGGTCGGACCGAAAATTCCATGAAGGTGCCCTCCAGCCTACTTTGGTAGACAAGCAATGTTGTTTTAATGGCTTAGGAAAGACAGAATAGAAAAAAACTTACCATTATTTTGCTTCGAGAAAGAAATCATGAGATTGAGAAATTTCTCAACTTGTTCGCCATCTAAATGGTACACCACTTGCGAAGCTAAGAAAGTTGTGAAAATAAATGTTACAGAACCACTGAAAGCGAAAGTGAATTTATCCTCGGATGTTCCATCAAGAAGGAATTGGGCTGTGATGTTCGAGATGAGCAAGGAATGAACAACTAGGACAGCTCGTTTGTACAATATTCCCCATTTTGAAACGACTTTGGAAATTCTGTGCTCCTGAGGATTCCATTTAAATGGAAACAAACCCAATTGATTAGCTGTGTGGAGATAATGCAGATATGTGGGCAACA
This sequence comes from Dicranocentrus wangi, assembly GCA_036850665.1. Classification (NCBI taxonomy): domain Eukaryota; kingdom Metazoa; phylum Arthropoda; class Collembola; order Entomobryomorpha; family Entomobryidae; genus Dicranocentrus; species Dicranocentrus wangi. The sequence goes on along the minus strand of JAANSN010003270.1, from coordinate 17,805 downwards.
AACACTCGGAAGTAAGCATGGCTGATGGAAATTTTCAGCATGACATGCTCTGACCGAACTCCGCACTGAAGTATCACAAAACAAGGATACGAGATATCTGAAGTTTGCTGTAGCCCATATTATTACTTTTATTTTTACTCTATTATGTGAGCTTTCATGGCTGAAAAGCGGTGTGAAAGAAGGCGTACAACGAAAAGGTAGATCCTGCTTGATTTAAAATATCTCTTCGTTTTATTAACGCTTATTATAAATTGGAGCATGTTTCCATAATAGTTTATGACTTGTGACAAACTAATGCCATATCTGGCTTGGTTCCAGAACTATACTTTTGTCGATTTTGGCCAAATATTTATCATGGCAGATTACTAACAGAAATACGAAGTAGATGGACATTTTATTCAAATGTTATTTTCCAGCCCCAATAAAATATATCTTTGTTTTATTAACGCTTATTATAAATTGGAGCATGTTTCCATAATAGTTTATGACTTGTGACAAACTAATGCCATATTTGGCTTGGTTCTAGAACTATACTATTGTCGATTTTGGCCAATATTTATCATGGCAGATTACTAACATAAATACGAAGTAGATGGACATTTTATTCAAATATGTTATTTTCCAGCCCCAAATCGCTGAATTATTTATCTGTATATCGAACTTTGGATCCCTATATCCATGCATAAGGTTCCAACACATTTTGTTTTGATAGAATTCTGTCAGTATCTATCTATTACTAAATAATTTAGATTGGCCTCGTAATTTCCAACTGACAAAATGTTTTCACTTATATACTGCACTTCTATCTCTCTATTTTCCAAGATGAGGATAAAGATACCCTATATTTTATTCCACTCTGCGTTGTCATTTTCGTTATCTCACATTTACATTACTTTCAGAAAACTGGCATTTATAAATCCCCATAAGCACAAATGATACTGCAACCTGTTACGAAATATGTAAGTAATATCTGCTTCCGAATTTATTATCCACCAGCCACCAGGTAAGGTATGGTAAGGGTACCCCCTTCATATACATTAGTAGTAGGAGGGGTGGCCCACATCAACTCCAGTGCAGTAGGACGCTGAGCGACAATCTAATTAACTTGGCACAGGTGAGAACCACACCAGCTTGCCAATAAGCTGAACTTGAAAATGGGGATACTTTCTCAGTAACATACACTGAGGTAAAATGTTTGTCTATTTTATTTACAAAAAGTTCTAGTGTTACTATTGGAGGCACTTTACCAGAGACCACGAGAACCACCCCGACTCCCTTTCTAGGTTTAGTCTCCTGTTTATTGTTGAAGCCAACATGTCGTTTTTACCCACATATTTTGACGTAAAATTAGGCTTTGCGTTTGACATTTCAGAAATATGGACATAAAATCGTCGGTACTGAAACAGGTTGTGGAACCGTTTCGGTGAATTTATTTGCATGGGACACTGAAACAATGTGAGTTGTATCAGATATATGTATGTATAATACCAATTAGCGAAAATATTAATTAACTTACGTAACCACCAGTTTGCCAATTAGTAATATAAGATTTGGGCATTCCAATCTGCAAGCATATACCTAAAAATATGTATATTAAAGAGAAAACTAATCCCCAAATTGACGGCTGTGCTGGCTGAACAATCTTGTTCCTAATGGTCCTCTTAAAAACGAAAACCACGGCAACGAAATAGTGTGCTTCGTGGAAAGAGTACGCTTACAAGAAGTAAGCAAGAACGATACGCCCTACACGATATACCTATTAGCATTATGTATACTAACGTGAAATAGCTTTGCTACCTTTGCCATAGATCCTAAGAATAAAGTCAGAAAAACTAAGTAAAATGCAGTCCAATGCGTGCGTAAAGCAGCAAAATCTCGAACAGATTTTGTGCATCCACTCTTATATCAAGAAATGTATTCATGAACAGTTTGGCATAATCACGTTAGCTATGCCAGAGTCAGGGAGCATAAAGCAAGAACACGCAATATACATTACACTAGTAGCATATTATGTTGACGCATGATTGCTTATTAGTCAACATATATCATACATATATTAGTCAACATAAAGCATATATACCATGAAAAAGCATATATCTGTATGACAAGAAAAACTAAGGACTGAGAGAAACTGCTCTGCGCTTAAAAACTAAAAACTTAAAACATTTTAAAATACAAATCTCTTCTTTTCCAACCTGCAGCCGACTGCTCCAACCGGCTATAAATATTAAGTTTCACTTCAATTAACTAATACCTAATGACACTTTTATTTTAAGTATTATTTCAATACAAGCTACATTTTCATGTTTTCAACAGTGAGAAAGAAAAACGAACATTATCTTAAAAGGAATAAAATCTGCAATACCTATTGGTGAGTTATTTATGAAATTTAATTGCGTTAGCAAAAAATAATTTTTACTAAAAGTAGAACTTTAGTCTTTAGTTTTCCTTTTCTCACAAACAATAATTTTCAGTTCGTTTTATTTCAATTTGTTGTGAACTATTGCAGCATCAAGATTTACTTTCTATTAAAAATCATAAACGCCAAAATTAAGATCGCTCTTCAGGCTCGGTAACATATTGCAAATATGTTCTTTCAGGTTCCATTATTATTTTTGCAGTTACCTGCAGCGGCTGCATCATGTAGAACGAAAACTGATTACAATGTATGTACAGACATCGTTATACAGACACTGCTCCTTTTGCTTGTTTAAATTATATTAAAAATCAGTATCAGTATAAAATTAGAATTTTTCGATATCGGTAATTTTTCTGGCACGTCTCCGGATTTCAAAAAATATTATAGGAAATATTGAAACGAAAATTGTTTTATTTTAACCCTGAGTATACAAATTCGTATATCACATCAATTGTGTTTTGTTAATCAAAGCTAAGTTATTCGTGCAGTTTAGGATGCAGCTGAAGATTGGGGTTCGAACATAAATTACACAGTAACGGATCCGAATAAAAGCAATGGAATACGTAAACCAGCACTAAAATGATTTTGAGGTGAAGACCTTTACAATTTTATGCAAAAATGCAGCAGACACGTTCATATCAAGACAGAGTATGCATCATACAAATCCGTAAGAAACGATAAGCTCATTTGACACAAAACGATGGTTTACTACAAAGTATTCTAGTTATGCTTGTGGACATTATAAGACCGAGGAAGATTTAGGTAAAGGTCAGTCGATTGCAGACTATATATGAGAATGGCGTCTGAATACCAGTTTAGGTGTCCCTGTTCTATGATGATAGCTGGACCTTCCGCAAATAAACAATATATATTATAATAATTTAAAATTGTCGGAATTTCGGAATGACTAGAAAGCTGGAGCAATGTATGTTAAATTTTAATAATATTAGTTGGTATTGCCACAAGACAGGGTAGTGTGTCAACATTTTGTGTCCTATATATAATAGCTCTGGTGTTTTAAAGATTTTAAAGGCACCACAATCAGTGACTACGAGACCTGCTAACGAAGTAGTTTTAAGCAGCACTTGCAGTGCAGCTGATACTGTGTCAGCTTCTTCATCCGTCAGACCACACACCTCCAGTTCAATCACTCTTGACAAAGATAACGGAGAAGGAATACAAGTTGACTTTAAATAGTGGTCAACAGATACAAGACAATAGAGCTACTCTGTAAATCTTCAAATATCAGTATCCTAAATAGATCAGGGATCACTAGGGTTTACTAACAAAAACAACGAGAGGTAAAATCCAAACGGTACGTTTGAATGATTTTCCAATTTTTTTTATATTTATATGCCAAACCAGAAAAACCCCAAAATAAATGAAACAGCTGTTATTAGAATATGATGTTCCGAAGGTTGAGTCAGTTAGAAAAGGACACTTTCGCAGTATGGAACGCCACAAGCTACCACAAAACATAGACGAAATGTATGCAATGTTTACTGTAAAACGTTTTGTTAAATAAATTTGAAAATTGTACTATATAATGTTATTTTAAAGGCTCGCAAAAAGTTCTAAAGCAAAATATCTGTTTCCATTATGTCTAAATACTACTACAAAGATTTTATTTAACTGATATTCATATTTTAAGAAACATAAGTACACGAGGAACAAAGGATTCATTTGCAGTTGCGGCGTGACATTTACGTCTCAGGAGTCGCACTAAAATTCCATTTCATGATAGGGCTAGAAATAATTATTGGTGATATGGAGTTGGTTAAACAGAATTTCAATCTCAAATAGCCCGATTTATTGTAACCTTTGTGACGGTGGCTAGCCATAGCAAAAGAGCAAAGGCGGCACAGACGATCAACCTATGAATATATATTTTGCGAAAGGTGCGCACATGAAGGTAGCATTAAAATTACATCCTGACCTAGAAGTGGAAAGGCCTAATAAGATGTCAGTCTGGTTCATAAGCAAAGCCTTTTCATCAAACGGTAAACATGTATCGTATGTCAAAACATGTTCCGAAGGAGGAGTCATTTGCTACAGCAAATTCGCAGTGCATTGTTTAGCAACGCCACATAGAGTATCTAAGTGCGCAATTTGTGGAAGAAAGTTTAGAAGCCCAGCGATATTAAAGCTGCATTTAGTTGAACATGAAGGAAGATATGCTATAAAGTTTTGGTTTACACGTTAATCCTTATACGTTTAATAAATTAGATGTACACATGCATAGACAGTGAACTTGAACAGTAATATAAATCCACATTTTAAAAAAACGCCAGAGAAGGGCCATATTTTACATAACGTTTTTATTACATACATCGTAAATCAACCGGTGTACTTCCTGTTGGGCTCTGCCAACATTTTTGGAATTCAATTGTTTTGGTTGTCTAAAAATATAATGAAGTGATGTTTAGTTTAGTTTTTAGTTCTGTAAGATAGTAAAGATCGACCATTAGAATGTATGCTTTTTTTTCGTAGTAGATCCCAGACTGTTCCCTACAAAGAAACGTAATTATGCGCAACTATGCCTATACTCGCAATTTAAAGTGTAGGGTCAAAGCAATTTGTTGATTTCTCCGCTATCACACCAGCCACGACTCCAAAAAGAAGTTGACATTTAGTCATTAAGAGGTTTCAACTTTTTCACTCAATTTTCGTGAGATTTCTCTTTGCATTACATTTCCCGTCACATATAACGAACTTTTGGTAAACAGCCAAATGAAGCTGTAAGTAAAAATATGTTTGTCACGTGTGTATTTGTTTAGTGTGAGACCTGATTCGCACTGCGTCAAACGTTTCGAATGCAGTTTTATCTTGTTGTTTGAGGATCGTTCCAATTCCAGTCGCTCTCCTTACACATCGCGCATTCACAGGAGTTGGTTCTGTTAACGCTCGTGCAACTAAAACAAGAATGTGTCTCGGTTGCCGTCTGCACGATTCTTGCAGCAGTGGTAGTATTGGTTATATACGCAAGCTACCTAGACAGGATTACGTGGTCTTGAACCAAGGGTAGTACATTTTGTCTTAGGTTAAATCGAATTAGATTTACGTCGCCCTATTTCGTTACGTGCATTGTATATTGTGTCTGTAGGAAACAATGGTCCTTGAACACAATATATAGAATAGATAGAATATATGACTCAAATAATGCTAAATGTTTTATACAGCATATTTTAAAAACCATCAGTATTCTCTAACCCCACAAGAAGATAAAGTTGAACAACAATTCAAAGATTAGACAGCAAGAGTTAATTGCAAAGGTTTCAAGTGTCGAAACAGTAACTTCATTGTGTTTGAGGAAGATCGCAGACCTCAAAAGTCGATGTGTCCATCGTTGCTCTAACCTCAATCCTCACACGGCTTCGTGCATACTACCCTTTCTTGCCAAGCTCACACCGTGGGATCGTTTTGCGTGTTAAAGTGTTACGCTATAATCGGTTGTGGCATAGAAGACGGTTCAGGTTAGAAAATTGATCATCATTCATAAATATGCATTGCGTGATTTCTAGAAGACCAACTTGTTACAATATGGGTGGAAATACTAAATAAAAGTGCATCCACTTGGAATCCAGACCTTTCATGTAACGAACCCTGCCGGATCCCCAAAATACCTTTACGGATGCTCGGTAGGAGCTGCTGTGGTCATCTATGAATATAACCCTGTTATGCGTTCCCAAAATCGTTGAAGTCAGTCATAAACCCATGGAAGAGACAAAAATTGAACAACTACAAAACCTGTCGACAGTCAATTTCCTCAACTTCAAAAGCAGGAGGAGGCTAATTGCAGGCACGAAAGCAAAGCGAGATTATATAACACTACGGACTTTTTTGTTGTAACCAGCGACTTGTCTGTTGTAAGCTCTAGTTGTGTACACAATCATCTCCAATATCGTAGATTCTTTGGCGAGTTTTTTGTGGCGAATGGATGCTGTTCTGATCATGTCGTCAAAAGCAACTCGACAAGTCGACAAGCAGACGACAGTGTGAGATATTAGCAAGCAGCATTTGAATTTCTTGAAGACGAAAACCAGTGAGAAACCGCATTTTATGTACATACAGTTAGAAATTTGACTCTACGCTATTATCTTATGAATGATCACGTTTTACGAATATAGTTGCAGTCTATATAATGCGCGAATGCTTTGTGCCGCGTTTACATATCCACCGCCCCGCATTGTGTGCTATTAAAGGCAGGAGAACTCAAGTAGAAGTGGCAGATGCAACTTTCTTAACCGGCAGATTTTTATTTTCTGCGTTTTTTGCCTTCAATTTTCAATGAAAGTGTTGTCTACTTATTGAACTTCACATTTCTCTTGCTTTTGTCTAACCGAAAGAAGATAAAACGGATAGCATTATTCAAATAAGCAAAACCTTGGAAAAGTGAAAGTGTTTCTAAGATGTTTGGTTTTATTTGCTTCTCCGAACGTTCGCCCGAGTCCTACAGTAGGAGCTTGTTCTGCCATACCCAGTTCGTCAATCAAATGGTCATAAGGTACTGCCAGATATGGCATTTTAATTGATTTGTCAGTACATGATGCGGATAATGATGATGATGATTGACAGGCCAATGGTTCTTGACCAGTCCATGATGGCTGGTTTGAACTACAAGAGTGACATTACTGTCTTACTTTCAATAACTCCAGACTTACTGCTCTTTCTAATAACTACTGCACTTCGAAATGGCAGCTCTGAAACTAATACAGTCGAGACTTCAAGCATACTAAAAAGATAATGCCAAAAGAATTCTTAGTCATTTTAGTTTTATAACATTTTTAGTCTGAAAATTACAATAATACAATAATACGCAGAGACAAAGTTCATCAAGTTACAAATGCATACTGAAGTTTTAGGTTGGTTTAAGGAACCAACAGCCGTCGTTTTCACATTTACTGGTCAAAGCCTTATTAATAGAAGCACTTTGTGAGGAAAATTTTTTGTACAGGATTTAAGCATACCATACATTGTAGCTTCCAGTCCGTACAGAACGAAGAAATGTCGTCCTACGGCTTCCTTACTCATGGATCCATGCTTAATAAGATATACTAGACAGATCAGCCAACCTTGCGTGAAGTTAGAGTGAGTGCTTACTAGGAGAATTTAAAAACAATAATATATTTTTACTGTCCTGTATTAATGTTTTATCTCACAAATTATGCTGTGCGCAAAGAAAAGCAAAATGATTTAAAGGGTTTGGAAAGATTTTCAACCGACTGGAGGTATAATTCTAGAACGTTTGCAAAAATATAAAGACAAAGGTTGACCCACTAGTCCATCGACATATGAAATCCAAATGGAGAATGGAACTAATCCAATAAAAAGAACTTAAACATAAGAGTTGATTTCAGTCTACGAGAGGTAGTCAAACTTTTCTGTGAAGTGTCAAGCATGGCATGACAAATTCGCAGAAATTTTTAATTGGTCAACAAACAAAACCTCGAGATGGTTGCCCCATGTTTAAAAATTAGACAGATCTCGAGGACCTATTGCCAATGTGCATTATGACGCAATAAAAAAGCGTGTAATTACACATTTGTGTCTTCATAAACAAATAAAATCTGAAAACAACTACCGCTCTGAGATTCATAAATACACCTACATATTACTACCGTTATTTGTGCATGGTGATTTGTCGGCAGACCAATTGAAATCCGTTTTACGCTTGAAAAGAACGTCGAAATTACGAATTATATATGACATAAGTCTTCATCGTAACTTTTGTAGCATTTCACATTATTAAAGGTCATAGTCGTGTTGTAGTACTCAAGCAACAAGCATATAATGGATGTAGCAGAATTCCACTTAAGACTGCCACCAAACAGTACAATTATAGCGCTGAGAAGCCCTATGTACGAGAAAACTAGTCATATTACTAAATATATCATAAATCTGGTACTAAAGGTGTTCATCCGTACATCCTGATATCTTCATTTACGTTTACGAAGTGTATCAGGAAAAATACGAGACTTTTCTCCGAAAATCTCAATGTAACAATTGAGGAGTATTTTGACGGAGTGAGAAAAGTGTGTCACACTGGATGATTGTACAATCCGAATTTTGAAATGTCCTGCGCTTGCCATAGTGGAAAAATGCACGTTAATGTCAATTCACCACGAGAAACTAACAAGGGTTTTAGCTTTACATACTTTCTCACAGAGAACTCTGCTGCTACAAGTCACACATAGCTGTAATTTGCAGGTTCTCATTAGATTCAACGCCCAGTGCTTCCCTTGTTCGCCTTGTTGGTCATTGACTGGCACAGTGTATCACAAGCATTCTCAGTTCACAACAGTATAAACCCTACACCGTAAACAGATTTACAAACACCGCAAACATTTCAACACCGCACCTCGAACTGTTCCCCAAAATCAGTGAGTACTAGAAGACATTTTCTTTTACTTTTTAGAAAACGCCAGTTTGTTATTGAACGCAAAATAAAAGTGAGAATTTAGTAAGCAGTTAGAATCATTTTCAATGCTAAGGAAAAGTAAATGACTTGCGTTTAAAGCAATTACAAATTCTCATCATATTATTTTCAACTGGCATATTATTTCAACATTATTTGTACACATTATCTTAAAAAACACCATACGTACGTGTTACAACTTAATCGCCATTGTTCCAAGCGAACTCTTGGAGACGCACAACTGGAGTGACGAAACGTTTAGCAAACGTGGTTTACATGAGAGAGAGAGAGGGTATAAAGCCTGAACCAAAATGCAAAACGCATCCAGTTTGGAAAAGTTTTGAAGATTAATTCCGAAGAATCTGCCATTTGGTTGTGTTGTAATTTGTAGATTCGTTTTGCACGCGTGACCGCTACAAACTACTGCCACAAACCGGCAAGTCAATTTCCAAATTTTACCACTAAAATCTCAATCCGTGGCTTTCAATGTCCCAACTGCAACTTTGTGAATCCAAGTCGAACCACGTGTGAGAAGAACAAGGCTATTTCCATGGCTTTCGTAACGAGTAAGTGTTCAATTTGTGAGTCAGAAGATTGCAAAACAAGAAGCAGTCCCGCAGGGTAATGGCTCAGACTAAACCAATTGATTTCGTTTGGAACGGAAAGAAAACTATAGAATGTGGCTACACATGCACCAACTTGCAAACTATTTCATTCGTACTCCAAACACGTTTGGAGAGTGATTTTGGGAACACTTGCTAACTAACTAACTTATCATGCTAATACGCATACGTGATTGAATATACCAATTACGACACTTGGATTACATACTACTTGGACCACTTGGACTACTTATTATTGGTGCACATAAAGAGATTGGCAGACGAAGAAATGGATGATGGATTCAGCGACATTTCACCCTTTTAATTACGCTGCAAATGTAAGTACTGTATTGGTACTGGTACTCCACACCAACACTGCAGCAATGTGGCAGTGGGTACGTGCATTTTAAAAACTTATTTGTCATTAACATTTAAGACTCCTGCAACAACACCTTTTGTTGCAGGAGTCGTAGTCGGAGTCGTGGTCATCATCATCGCCGTAGCCCTTTTCATATTTGGAATCTCCACAGATTTGGATTCTCGTGGTTGGAGATGGTTCAGATGGACTTTCTTCCTCCTTCCACCAGCCCGCAAAAACCATCCTCGTCGTCTACCACATCTGCTTTAATAAAAACTACACTTTTACGGCTGGCTTCCCCGCGGAGGAATAACCACCACCACCAGCAAACGTGACAGCGGCGGCGGAAGCAGGAANTCCCCGCGGAGGAATAACCACCACCACCAGCAAACGTGACAGCGGCGGCGGAAGCAGGAACATATTTTGCGGGGTCTGCACCATCACTACCATCAGTAAGGGAGGACGAGAGCTCCGGAGCAGAGGAGATGACCATCCGATGGAACCCAAGCGTTTTATGGCCGAAGCATGTACAGATTGGGTTAATTCCTTAGCTGAACTTTGTAATAGGCTTATTATTAATGGACATGTAACGATTTCATTCAAAGTTTCTAGAATCAACGGAATGCATGGGGTTTGCATTGCTAAATATCAAGTCAGTATATTTGAGAAATATATACTTAGTCAACTATTTCTGTTGAAAAAATAGGCCCAAATATGTAGCCTAATTTGGATTCCAACAGAAGCACAATCATTGGACTGATTGGCCATGGAGTAACTGGCATCAGTCCGTGGTAATCCTGTATTGTGGATACTGGAATTATTATTTTACCACCCGCATGAACACGCAAGTCATATTGCACTAACCTCGTAACTGGTGGTTGTAACTGGTGTGGTATAACTAGCCATAACTACAAACTTCTAATATATTTTTTCATATTTTTATCATATTTTAATAACTGTCGTCGAATCATTGAGTCAATTGATTATCCTTAGGACAACACAATTGTATTTGCATGCTATAAGAAGGAGGCTCAATGCATAATTACTTACGTGTCATGAAATTAGCCCATTTACGTTTTGGATGTGTCCTAACCTAAGACATTATATACTACAAATGTCCCTAATGAATATATTAAGAATTAAAAACTTCTTACACAATAAAAATATACTATTATTATTATTGCTATTCTGTTAGGCTTGTCCAAATAAACGATCACTTATATACCTAAGCCATCCCATGTGACTGGTCTGCTAAAATAACGCATGTATTATGTATACCCACCAACTACAGCTTGCCTCAGCCAGCCCAGCCTAGCCAACCTGGATTGAATGAGGAGTTTTTGTAAATTCAGTGAAAGTAGGGATTCGCTTGTATAAAAACATTTTCTCGTCCAATCGAGTAGAACCTCAAACTAGAAAAAAATAGTGGAATGAGTTGTCGATCCACTACTTCCAAATTCGATTATGTGCCGAAGTTTACTGATTTCGTACATTCTCGCAGATTTCGTTCCACAAACTAAACAGATTATGGAATGGATCTCTGTGCGATATAAATCACCTATTTTTAACTGCGAATTTACGTAATGAAGCTAATGAAACTCCGCATAATCGTGATACTTCCATTTCTAAAATACAATTAACAATACTACTAGAAACGTGATTATGATGCTACGTAAAATTAATGAGTGATGCTGCAAGAATTGCCTATTTAAAACACGTCATGTATCGTAAAAAGTCACGTTACGTAATACAAAATTTACATCATGAAATATTCTGAAAAGTTATACTAATCATAATCATAACGTAACAAAGCAGTCGCCAGGCGGCATCTGCTTCAAACAATTGAAAATCCTGATTTATTGAAGGCCCCGATGGCAGTATTTACAATTAAAACTTATGTAGGTTTGCGCTTTGGCTCGTTCTAATGTAAGTAACGGGCTATAATGGAGCAAGTCCTTAACAGTGAATTTCCTCTATATTCTATTCCCTATGTCCTTTTCTATATTCCAACCAATTTTGATTCCGCGAAAACCAACAATGTATGCTACTCCTACTATGGTACCATTTCCATTTTTATCTACATTTCTAGCGTAAAATGTGATATCTTAGTTAAACATTATCGTTAATATTAGAGATGAATAGACCCCTGTTTTTGCGTAGGTCCGTATACATTGGGTACATGGGTTTGAACGAGTTTGAAGCCGGCATTATTGGGTACAGATGATGAGCATGAACTATGAACATTTAAATTGACACTTAAACCGAATTCACATGGAGATTTGTTTTTCAGCACGTTAGAACGTGTCAATAAATGTAAGATTTGTTGAGGTATTAAGGTAATGTAATGTTGACGTTTTCCATCGGTATTTAGTAAATATGAGCTAGAGGACTCATATTTTAACCCGGTTAAAACCCAAAAACCCAGCAAACTGATTTTTCGTGAGTGGGTATATACCCGTCCAGTCGCCCAACCCTATATTTCGTCGCTGGCTAGCATTGATATTTACTAATATTACTATAAAAGCCTTCTCAAGTTGATAGCTTAACTGTTGAAGTGGATATGTTCCGTAAACCACGGTTTGTTGTTTGAAGATTAAGTTAAACTTTTGAAGAATTTTTGTCAGTTGCTGTTCCCCACGTTCGAATCTTGTTTCACTTTGGCAAGATGTCTTTAATACCACGGTCGAGGAATCTAAAAACGTAAGAAAGGGAAATCGCATCACAATGATTGTCGTCATCCTACACCGCAATACGCGGAAATGATAAAAGTGTACCCAAATTGTTTTGATAAAATTAAATACATCCTAACATTCATTAAACTCACCCGCGTTCTTTGGCTCGTTTCGGTTTCTGTTACAGGAGAAAATGTAACTTTGCATCAACCATTTGAAAAAAAACTGCTTGCCTAATGGTTTCCTGCTGCATGCTTATGGGTACTTTCTCTTACATAATTTTCCATTTTCCTTGGATGATGGGATGCGGCAGCTGCCTTGTGTATAAAGCTGGAATACGAAATTGATAACATTTCATAACAAACAAGTCATTAAAATACTAATAGTTAGAAAGTAAGAGTGAAAAGTTACATGGCTATGAATTAATGAATTAAAACTTTTTCTTTTAAATTTTTTGCTCACATTCCCTTTCCCTTGACTTGCTGCAAATAATTTTCTTGGTCCAATTGCCCAGTTTCACATCTTCCCTCATTCGTAATGCTTATTATGCTACAAAAATCAGCATTAAATTAGTCACTCTCCATTTATTGCCTTGAATGTATTAGTGAATTGTAAGCAAGATAGCAGTAAAATCCAACATATATCCATCATTACTTTTTTATTTTAATTCTGGATTCCGGATTCTGCAGAAGCCACATTTACCGTATCTTGCCGTTAACCTGATGGTTTCGCTGACAAACCACAAAAACAAAAACAAAAGCCATTAAAAGCAATCAAATTACGTTAGTTTAATTTGTAGACACAGAAACTAAAGGACGATGAGCAAAGTCATTGTTGACCGTAGTAATTGAGTGGTTATCATTTTTTGAACCGACTACACTTTGAATCTCTTATTTGTACGGCATCACATCACACTAAAGGTAAAAGACAAACTACTTCCACATTACGAAAAGAACGCCTTCAAGCAAACACGTAGGTGAGTGCATTTGTAGGCATTCAAAAGCAAATTATCATCAAGAACTCAAATTCTCATTTAAATGATTATGAGTGTGCATAGCCTAGTCTCATTGCATTGGAAAAACAAAGTAAGTACATTCTATTAGGTATGTAGTTTTCAAGTTTCGCAAAATCTATCCACTAACAAACTCGCCAAATATTAATTTACTCAACTACAATCATTAATAAGGCTCACTTAATCCTAAAAGTGTCACGCGGATATAATTCAGTTTTGTTGAGAAATTTATTATAATAATATTGATTGATCTAAAAGAAGGCTTCATTTCTTGCTACGAAACAAAGTTTTCATTTTTATGCGTTGAAACAAGTAAAGAAAGTCCATGTTCATGTCCACCCAAAATGTGAGAAAAGATACATGGAAAATGAAAAAAATGTGGTTGACAAAAAGCTCAGAAAACCAAAAACATCTCTCGAGGTCAGTGTTCAGACCCCATTAACAATGAAATATTGCATTGCCCAATATTAAAATTATTACAAAAGTATCGGAAAAAAGTAAATTACTAACTAACATCACACCCCGTCTTGTTGCTCCTCTTTCTCTCCGACGAGGGCAGAGTTCAGTAACACTAGTCGACTCCACTTCTTCCCTCCCCGCATTTATTTTGTTATCCTCGTTTTTACTTACTTGCTAATTAATATCAATATCACTCATTCTCTATGCCTTGCTACATATTTGCTGGGATTATTTCCTAAAGGGTACATGTTTGTGTAAGATCAGATTTTCAGAAATATTTCCAAATTAGCATAAAAAATCCTAATTCTGGATAACTAGTTTGGCACAACTTGGTGCGCTGATCTATAATGATGTTGTTATAATAGCATGCACATAATGCTAATGCTCAACAACATGCTGAGTCCAACTACATTCGCATAAAAAAGTCAAAAGTCAACTACATTTTAAAGGCAATTGAGGTTGGCATTCGTATTTTAACTAGCTTTGTTCTCCCAAGATCACTTGATTCTTTCCGTTTCAGCTACTATAATATCTGATAAGTGGGGATTTAATTATAATGTTCCAATAAAAATGCATAGTCTCACAATAATCTAAACTTCTTCTGGTCCTAACATTTATGTGCCCAACACAAGTATAAAAATAGCTGTTGCGACTTTTTTCTTTTTACTTACAACTAAAATTAGCCAATTTTCATTCGAAATTGATGACTTTGCTATATTGTTCACAATATTGCGCTGCTCCCGGAAAGATGATGATGATATTATTGGTGTTATTTCCGTTTGGCTTTCCACCTGACGAGCACCTCCGTCACGGAACTCTGGAACCAAACTGTTGTAAACCAACATTTAGAAACGTAAATATAAATCTGCAATACTTTTTTTGCAAATGCAGTTTTCTCTTTACAATTTTCGTTTACTTACTCGCAGAACTTGGAAAAATATTCTAGATTCCTATGCAACTTCTTGTCATTTGTCATGTCATCCACTCTCGGATTCTGAAAGAACTGAAAAATATATCACACCAAAGAGATGGAATAAGTTAGCTTTCTCGAACTCATCTCGAACAATTCATTCATGCATTCAGTCGTCACTAAAGTCACCTTACCTTTTTCCTTGTTGGGTTAGCAAGGGTCCATGCTGCGACTGCGAGTGTCTGGGAAATGTAGAGCTGCTGTATCTTCTATATGCACAGGTTTTTTTTATTGGATATGGGATGAGCTCATCTGGAGAAAACTTTCCCGTGATTGCTAATCTTCTCGTTATAGTAAACTATCAAACAAATAATTGCATATTGATTTATCGGAATTTTTTACAAAATCTTCGATGTCTCTTGAATGGAAAAGTATCTTGTTTAATATGTAACTTTTTTATATCGGATTTCTTGACTGTAACTGAAACTTAAATCAGTGAAATTTATTTTTATTTTATTTTTATTTATTTTTTGTACTCAATTCTCTCCAAATAGTTTTTTTAGTTTTATTTATCTATGGACTTTGTCATACACATTTTTGTCTTGATGAAAACGTCTGCAATAAAGGCTATTATTATTATTATTATTTTTTCATTTATCTATGGACTTTGTCATACACATTTTTGTCTTGATGAAAACGTCTGCAATAAAGGCTATTATTATTATATTTTTCTAAACACGTAATCAAGCACCTTGGCTGGCCTTGTCTGTATAGGATGGTCCTAAAAAATGGTAAATTCTCTCTCCTGTAATAATAATAATAATGCTTTGCGAAATCCTATATATAGTCCGGTGTTGTTGAAGGCAGTTACACAGTTAGCTCCCGGAGCTGAAACTACTACAATGGCGGCACAGGCCTTGGAAGTTGGCAAAAAAATTTATGAAGGTCTGTGTGGAGAGCAGACCAGTGAGGACGGCGTGGCCAGTGAGGCCCCGACTTGTTCGTCCTGCATCTCCTCCGACTCCCGCTTCGAGGATCCCGACTTTCCCGCCGCATTAGGCAGTCTCTACTTCACACAATCCAAGAGGAAACTTTATAATGATTATTACAAATGGAAACGGGCAATTGCAAGTCCTCAAATTAGATCCCAGTTTGAGAGCCAAGGGGGTGGAGAATGATGTTCTATTTTGTTTTATTGAATTTTAGGACATTGCGGAAAATCCCAAGTTTTGAATGAAAGGCACTTACCGAGCTGGAAGTTTGGAGGACTGCTGGATGTTGCCGGTGTTGGAAACACTTTCTCAAAATGAAGCCCTCCTCCAGCGTGTCGCCCCACAGGAGAAAAATTCCTTCGAGGAGGGGAGCTACAGCGGCGCTTTCCAATTCCAGTTTTGGCGCTACGGGAAGTGGGTCGAGGTGCTTGTGGATGATCTGCTTCCCGTGAAATCCAATGGTGAGCTGGCCTTCATGATGGCCCCGGAGTTGAACGGGGAAACCGAGTTTTGTTGTGCATTGCTTTACAAGGCGATGGCCAAGCTATACGGGAGCTATGAAGCCATCGAATTTATGCATCCGTTGGAGGCCTTTGTGGCTTTCACGGGAGGGGTCCCCGAGTTCTTCAACTTAAAGCAAGACTGCTGCCCCTCCAACATGTTTGACATCCTGGAGGAGTCGGTGGGAAACGGGAGCCTGGTTACTGCTTGCATTGTTCCTTCGGATCAAGATGACGTGATGGCTGCTTGGGTCTCAGTCGACAATGCAAATTCCGTGACCTCTGCGAAATCCGTGACGAAAGTGGAGGGAGGAGCCAGGTTGGAACTGCTCAGGGTGCGCAGTCGCTTGGGGAGACAGAGAGAACTGCTATCGAAGTGGAGCGACAGCAGCAAGGAATCGGAGGGGATGCTGGAGGAGGCACCGGATGGTGAGTTTTGGGTGAGTTATGATGACAACTTCAAACTACTTACTAACATGGTGGAAATTTACCATCTGCCTGATGGTGGTCCATGTGCTGAGGAGTACTCGACGGAACTTGAAGGAGAAGGGAAGTGGGAAAAGGGGAGTGTTGAAAATAAGGGGGAGGAGGAGGAGGGAGACGACCAGGATTTGATTGCGGGCTCTCCCCATTGCGTCACTCTCCAGCCAGGAACCACCGAGAGTGAGAATGGCAAAGTCTCCGTTCTTGTCTCTCTCGCCCGAAAAGGTAAATCCAACGTGCGGTTGGGCCGTCAAATCGGATTCCGAATTTATTCCTCCTCCGACTTCGACAAGAAGCCCGTGGCCTCAAAGCCGTTATCCTGGTTGCCACACGTTTCCGGGAGATTCTTTCTCCCCTCTGGGGACTTCACCATTGTGCCAGTGTCAAAGGAGGAAGGGGAGTTTTATCTGAGGGTGCACGCACTCAAAACTAACCTTGTTGCACCAATTTACCCCACCGCGACCGCGAGCTAAAAGACACTACAATAACAACATTAAGAAAAGAAACTTAAGAAAATGCATTTCTTATTGCTAATCAGGTACAAAACAATTCACAAAAATACGCATTTATGATATGATATCATGCATTTGTAATTAATAAATTCACATCAATTCGTAAGTCTATAAAACTTTTATTTTGTGCATCTCATCACAACTAATCTCATGTTATTTCATTTTTAAAAATGTCCGAATTTAGTACCACCAAATACCAAATTGTCTATCTTCGTGTTTGCACAGCTTGAGGTCAGTAGTGTAAAATAATAGAGCTTTTGCAACTTTAGAGCGCAGAGAGGCCCAACGATTACTAAAATTAAAAGATCTGATCTGCTAGAAGAAGGAAAACCTGTTTTTATTGTCGTGCTGATTGCACCATAATATTGTTGTTGAGCAACTTTACGCGGTGGAAATTTGTGATCAATATATTTTTGAATCCAAAAATTAGTCGCACTCCCAGTTACCTCACTCGAAACCTCCCAGGAAACA
>JAANSN010003269.1:0-19367 GCA_036850665.1 Dicranocentrus wangi | reverse complement strand
TCAAAAAACCCCATTATGAAAAGCCCCAGCAATTCAAACAGAGTTTTTTTTAACAATGGACGTCAACTTTTAATTTTGTGTAAGTGCAGTCGAGTCCCAATTAAATTTCCTGAGCAAACATTACTTTAGCCTGGTAACTGTCAGATTTTGACCTCAGACAAGTCAAGGTTGATTTACATGTTCGGGTTTGATGGGTTCAACTCAACTCACCACACGAGATTAGCCCATCCATCCAGGCCGAGATTGATGGTTCCATCGCCAAAAGTTCTCAGACATTGGAATTCGCCGCAGAACAGCATTATAACTGCTGAGTTTGGAGTGCAGGCATATAGAGAAGGCCAAGGTGTACACACAATCTTGAGGTGGACAAAACGAGCAGATTTGCCCGAAATGACCCATTGTGTTATTTTATTTTAGTAAACAAGTTTGCATGTCAGGATATAAAAACACACATAAATGCAGGGTTTTATACGAATTTGATATCAATAATAATAATATTTTGTATAAATACATCTTTTTTATTGTTTCCCGTAAATCAATAGCCATTGTCAACGTGTTTGTTTTATGTTATAAAACCTGAGCGAGCAATTTTGAGCCGGTGACATTTCGCAAACTCGCGCAACACAAATGACTCATCAACGTCACAGTTTATGAATGGAAGTTTCCGTAATTACAACCACTCCGGCATATGGAGCAAGCTAAAAAAACCCATGTTAAAAGTATTTTTCCTTTTTCCCTTTTTGTTTTGTAGCTGCTCAATCATGCTAGTTCCTATTCCCGAATAACAAAAGGAAACATATTATATATTTTTATTCTACTCATGCCGCATGCGGCTATTGACAAAACAACTAGAAAAATCCAATGTTTTTGTCTCGCTAATCCTGGCGATTTTCCAATGAATGAAACATACATAGATTCTCCACTGGCATTCTCAGAGACAAAGCCTTAAGCTGGCCAATGATGCAGAAGCAGGGCAAAATGCAGTGTTAGTGTTGCTCCGACTCTCTCTGAATCTCTCTATATAGCTCATCAGTTTGAACAAAACATTTCAAGAATAGATTCCAATTTTACATGCGTAATTGGCTGCAGTTTGGGTTAAAATGGGGCTTGTTCCTAAATAAAAAGGAATTTAACAAATATATATATATAATAAAAGTTTTAATGTGATTCAAAGTGAAGATATATCCAGCCAAATTACATTCATGAATTGCAAATTTGAGCAGTTAATAGAGGTTGATAAGTGTGAGTGATGTGTTCACTTTGGTAATGGTTCGTTGTGGTGGTGGTGGACGAAGAGGTGCACTATTTAATTCCATCAATTAGGGGCCAAGCTAAGTTAAGTTGGTATTTAAGTTGAACTACTGTCGTGTAAGGACTAGGTTTCCAGCCTGAGCGAGGGAGGAGACTATACAGATATGAGTATCGTAAAGGAAATGGGCTATGACCCAACTAAGCAAGTATTAACGGTGGAAGTATTATTGGAAAGATTAGGTACTGGCCACAAAAGGACTTTTTATTTCCCGTCTTCTTATCTCCCTTATTATCCGCTCAACTGGGATAAACACGACCAGTTTGGTTTAATAGCATTTTTTCTTTTGCTTTTTTTATTTTGTAGGTGGCTTTTCGTGGTTTCAGCTATGGGCCGCAGTTGTTACAATCACCCCCGAAATCCCAGCTGCAATGATATCACTTTCCCCGGTGCTCACAGGATCTCATCAGTTTTGTGACAGCAGTAACAGCAGCAGCGGAGGAGCAAGTGCTGCGTGCGACAAAACTTCTAGCTTCCCTGGAGTATTGAAATCAGTCGTTCAGGAAGTACGTTGGATTTATAAAAAACAAAAATTGTCAAATTTTCCGTTCACGTGAACACACGTACGGGCGTACGCGTGTATAAAAATAGTATAAAATGCGCATCTCTATGAATCCATGCATGACCAGCACGTGGCTTGACTTGTCTCGAAACTCACATTCCTGCAGAGTGTGGAGTGGGGAAATTTCTTTTTTCTTTTGCAGAGTTAATATTGTAGAAATGGGAAAGTTTTTGAGAGTATAATCCTTTGTTTACGGTTGTTTACAGTGGGATCTCGTTGGGAGCAAGGCGTGGATCTCCGATCTATTTACAAGTTTTCAAATGTTTGGTGCACTCTTTGGAGCACTGGTTGCAGGCCAATTTGCAGAAAGGTCTGTCAAGTTCTTGAACGTTCTAAAAAAACGGGCAACACACTTTACCACCTAGTTTACACGTGTTTATATTTATGTTGCTGTAAATCCCGTTGAAGGAACGCTTACGTCGTGGTTTCTGGGAAAGATGTGTAAAAAAGCAGTCTTGCTCGTAGTATAAACCTTGTATTCCGAGCTGTATATTTTATTTTACAATTTTAGATACGGACGGAAAAAAGCGCACTTCACCCTCTGCTTCTTAATGGGCACATTTGGATTCGCTTCTGGATGGGCTCCAGATCCGTACACATTCTGTGCATTCCGGTTCATGTCTGGCTTTGCCGTAGGAGGTAAAAAAAATCGTTATACTCACTCACAATCAGATTCTTGCAAAGGTCAAGGTGGCTTCCTCCGTGGTTCTTAGGAAAAGGGTGTAAATAATGGTGCTAAACCACCAATTTAAAAAATTGTGTTCAAGGTTGCTACGTCGTCTATCTGAATTACTTGATGGAGTTCCTCACCCCCAGCTATCGAACGGTTTGTGGTTGTGTGAGCTTGTGGGCCTTTGGTGAAATGCTCCTTGCCCTTGTGGGCTATTTCCTCCAAGGTTGGAGACAAATATTGTGGGCAACATCCCTTCCAGTTTTTCTCGTATTTTTATCCTACCCGTGAGAAACAACGAATGAGCTATCTATTGTTTTATTAGATATACATTGGAGAAACGGTTATTTTTGTAGTCGTGTCAATCACTCAAGTTTATTCATGTTTCCTTTTTTCATTTCATGCATTTTTCCAGATTTTTCCCCGAGTCACCCCGCTACTTGCTAGTGAACGGGAGAACAGACGAGGCGATGGAAGTTTTCGACCAGATTGCTAGATGGAATGGGGTGGCGGCTGTGGATCCGTCGGATGTGAAAGCGCTCCAAAGGGCCATGCTTGGAGGAAGTGAAAGCGGGGAAGAGTCGAGTAGTAGTAGTAGCACCAGCAGTTGTGGTGGTGGCGAGAAGAGGAGAAGGCTGTCTGGCAAGCTGTGCGGCTCCCTCTCCTCGATCTGCCGTTCATTCCAAATCTTCAAATACCAAGAGTATCGATTCCAACTGGTGGTTTTAATGTTTTCCTGGTTTGCCTCGCAGCTCATTTATTATGGAATTAGTTTCAACATGAAAAATCTTAGTGGGGATCCCTACCTCAATGTTTTATACATGGGAGCTGTCGGCTTACCTGGTTCCTTCACAGGGCTCATATTTAATAATAGGTAATTCCGCCGAGAGAATTCCATTTTTGTGAAGACGATGACATGATGCTGATGATGATGATAATAATTTGCTTTCCCTCCGCACTTACTGTCAACCCTACTTTCTTTTTGCTATTGTCGTCAACTGTTGTTGATTTTTATTGCGATTCGATAATCCTGACTGACGTTTTATTTCCAGACTAGGACGGAGAACAACAATAATAGGCTTTGTCACCATTGCCTTTTGTCTTCTAATGGCGCTGATAGCGATCGATGAGACGAATCTTTCGGTACGCTACCCCAGCCTAATACTCTGGTTGTGCTTATCAGTGAGGCTGTTTGTGGCGGCGGAATTCGCTGTTCTGTCATGCTTCACTGCGGAATCCTTTCCGACCGTGGTGAGAGTCAGTTGCATGGGGATATGTGCGCTGTTTGGAAATATTGGAGGAATTCTTGCTCCACAGTTCGTCTTTATATCAACAAGTAAAAAAATTCCCTTTTATACCAATACCACCATTACTACGTACGATTCGGTCAATGACATGAGCAACAATAATGTGGCCGCGTTGGCGTTGGCATTTGAAATGCGTATTGTACGGGTTAGCCTATTATCCTGCCAGCTATTGTACACCACGCTACGCTACTCAAATCTCTATTAATTAAGAAGACGTAGCAGAATTTATCAAGCCTTATCCCTTTCCGGAGTTTATACGTATATAGCGTCAAGCGTAGATCTTTTTGATAACTCTCTTCTTTTTATACGCTTTTCCAGTTGTCAAATCAGCGCAGTATATTACATTCGGATTGCTAAGCCTTGCCTGCGTCGTTGGAGCTTGGAATTTGAAGGAAATGTCGGGAAAACCGCTGGAAGACTTTATTAATAAGCCAAAGGACGAGCCCCAAAAAGTGTAATTAAGCCATCATTCCAGAGAGAGATTCCGGCTCTGCTCCGCCCTGCTCACTATTATTTTGTTTTCTCAAGAATTAATAATGGTATTTATACCGGTGACTTCCTGGTGTCCTGCTAGATTAATCTGTGATATAATGACTATATATGACTGCTAATTTCTGATCTGAACGTACCATGATGCTTAATAACTAATGCAAAATAAAGTCAAAGTGTTTAATAAAGGATCAATCCATAGTAAATGTCTAAAACAGACCAATTAATATTACGCTAACTTTTGTACTGTAATTCCACAAGATACTCAAGGTACGACAACCTATTATGTTTACATATTTCGGGTGACATTAAAATAAAATGAAGGTGTTGAAATCACACTTCATACATCACATTCCGTTGAAACTACACACACCAGCCTTGAGGTAAAGGCATCTATTTGTAATTAAGTCTTACTGTTATCTTAATAAAGTAGGAACGGCGTAATTAAAAAGCATCTGTCAAAAATCTTCTTCCCCAAATCACACCTTACTGTATTGACAGAGCCATACTGTTGAAAAATGGAAAATCATCAACCAATTACAATGGTTTTCAGAAGAAGAAAGTACATTAGGTGACCTGACTGGAAGTTTCTGAAAATTTCATAACGGTCAATTTTCACTGGGCCACCCACTCCACTTCCCTTTTGAGAAAAATTAATAAATTGGGAATTGCACGTTGAAAACAAATTTTTTACCAGGTTCCTCCTCCTCCTCCTCTGACTCCAATCATATTTTCATCTTTCAGCACGAACTATCTTGCCGGAATTCCCGTAACTGTTGACTTGTTGATCGTTTGCATATGAATTGAGTGTGAGTGAAGCTCTTGTGAATCCCGGTGAAGCACTGCTGCATGCAGTGCTGAATGCATCAAACGAAATAACAAAAAATTATGCAGATTATTCCTTACTTCTTTCGCTTGTTATAACACAGGAGAAAACGTGAGAATAGATGTGGGAGTTGGTTCTCACTCCCAAATAAAATAAACTTTCACCCCCACGCATCTCCGCCCAATTTGTCAAGAAAGGTAAGGGGTCAACAGGGAATTATGAAGATACGCTTTACATCTTCAAGCAAAAAAAATCCTTTTATTTTTTAAAGTGCTAATGGTGCTGCCAACGGCTTTAAGCAATATGTGGCTTTCTACCCACTTTTTCTCAGAGATCCCCGGTTTTCACTCTGTGGACTACCCAGCTCTATTTTTCAAAGTCGTAAGTATGAATACGAAATTGAGGGGAAAGGGAAGAAAACACATGACATTTCTTGTTGAAAAAAGGGACAAACTAAAAAGCAGGCGTGATCATGTACATTTTTGGAGAAAGTATCCAGAGACTGTAAGAATTTTGATGCAAAAAGGGTCCATAAAGAAAATGCAGAGTGGAAAAGATGTGTAGGTATATACATACATATAATATGATAGCATGTGTCCAAACCCTCTTCATCCCATCCTTGTATCGGTGTAATAATAAAGGATGAGAGACCTTTTCACTTCATTTTGTATTCTATGCAAATTTCCTCATACAATATGTAGCAGCAGTTGAATCAAAGTGATCTTTAAAATGGTCCTCACTTGTCAACTTTGGAAAAGTATGTTGACACAATAGCAAGAATACCAAGGCATATATGAAGGAAGAGGAGTCACGAACGACATCCCATGCAAAAACGGGGCATTGATCATAAGCGACAAAAGAAGTTGGAAAGCTCTTCCCCGGTTGAATTGTGAATACGAAATGGCATTTTGAAAAAAGGAAGAAAAAAGGGCAAGGCGTCAGGGCGTCAGTTCAAAGTGCGTAATGCTCTTACGCCTAAGTCAAAAGTGACAGGTTTTGGAGCAAAACTATTCCTCCACTTATCCCTCCTCCTCCGAAAAAGGGAGAGAATTTCAACTTTAAAGAAAAAAGCGGAGAACTAGCTGCTCTGCTCTGCACTGCCTGCCAAAATATCTCACATTCCAATTTCGCAAGGAAACACATTATTAAATGCTCGCATTCAAAATAAAAATAAATAATGTAATATGAAAATGCCACGTCGTTTCGGAGCCTATATAAAACCACATGGCATGATGATGATATGGAAGGTAGAATATACATGTATTTATATATATTATATGTGACGGCAACTCAGCCTTTTTTTCCTTCCGATTGGAAAATCACTTTTATTCCAAAATGCTGTATATATGGGCCGGGCCACAAATAGATGTAATGATTCCCAACGGAATCAACCAAAAGAAACGATTTTCCACTTCCACCAACATGCAAATCTACTCTTGCACATTGGCTCTCCGCTACCCATAATAAAATATGTGTGCCTCTGACGAACGAACCAACGAACCACTCTCTGTTGCCTCCTTACCTTACCTGTTTTTCCATTTTCCAATCCCATCAATCGAATGATAGAAAAGGAGCATTCAATGGAGAATACAATGGGAGAAATCCTTTGAGGTCGCTCCCTGCAATTTATTTACGGTTGGAGGAGCAAGCATGCATGTTCCCATGCATGCATCCTGGATGGAGAAAGTAAGGGAGAAGGGACGTGGTGGTGGTGGTAGAGGAGCTCTAAAAAGTTGTGAGGAGTATAGAGGTAGTGAAAGTAGGACCAGTTGAAAACAAGAAAACGACGACGAGTACGACGACTAGATTGCATAAAAAGATATGTGTCCGATGATGCATTTGATAAAATGCCATGCCACCACCACCACCACCACCGCTTGCCCATTCCTTGTGTGAAGGGAGCAGAATGAAAATTCCATTGCAGATCTCGTTATCGTAATACCCCGAAAATAGAATGAAAATTGCTCGTTTCACTCCGCAAAAACGATATTATATTCTTTGAAATACTAGGCGCTATGTAATTTCGCCGGCTAGAGATGGCTGCTCTTTAAGTCTACGCGTGACGGAGGAGGCTGACACATGGAGCCTTTTATACAATGCACTCCCATTTCCAGCCTTCTTTTTTTCTCTCTTTTTCTCTCTGTCTTCCTCTCTCCTCTTCTCTCTTTTCCCTCTTGTTTCTCTTTTTCCCTGCGTGATTGTCGACCGACTGTATAATAACGTCGTGTTGTGGGTAATCCGACAGTGACAGATTTAGCCGAGTATATTATGCTGGCGGAATTACTGTTCAAAAAAACTACCTTAAATAAAATTTTGAATTCACGGTAGAGCAGGGCTGGTGTGTGGGCTCTGCTGCTGCAAGAATCCATCCCGTCAGAACAATATCCTTTCTGGAAACCAATTGCAGGGATATAGCTCGAGCGAGGAGGTTTTCTCAATGCGTGGGCATTCTCCTCCTCGTGGCACACACATACACACACTCTCTCTGTCTGTCTGTGTACATTTTTAGACTTATTGCAAGTCAACTTTCGGTTGTGCAATAAGAGCCGTTTGCATATATACCAAGCATATATGTATATATATAATGTATTCTTATAGTTATAGTGCTCACTACACCGAATCATATAGGATTGAGCAAGTTCCAATTTAAATCCTATTATCGTGATTTCCTGCTTGTGTGTATCCCACAGGAAGGAGAGTGAGAGAAAACGAAAAGCAAGAAAACTTTAGACTCGATGCCTCAAATCAAGTTGTTCTGTATGCAACCAGAGAGAGAGAGAGAGAGAAAGAGAGAGGAAAAAATTCAAAAAGTAGAAATTGGAATGAGTTCGTGTTTGTAACTAAAGTTTAGCTAGCTGGTTAAAAGCAACTGATGCTACCATCCTACCACCGTCGTGCTCAGCTCGCCCTGAGATGCCAGCCGGAGGAAGTGAGTTAAAAGGAGAGAGAGAGAGAGAGATCCATTTCCCTAAGGATTACGATTTACTCCATTATTTCCATATAATGTGAAATTAGGTTGAAATTTGTTCTACTCCTTGAAAAAGTTGCTGGTGCGCCCGTGGCTCCTCCGACCTCAACTCACTCACTCACAGTTCTCTTCCAGGCCAAGTATTAAAATTTTATGGGAGTAAGACTAGTATACTACTCCAGAATTCCACCCTTCATTTCATTAGTCTTTCCTTCCTACTTGCTAACTTTAATCATTCATAAAATTTTCCAGGACAGGAATTGCCCGCTCTAATAGGAGTTCAAAGTGGTAAAAGTAAGAGGCTGCTGCTGTTCTCTGCACAGTCAGCAGATATTATACACTCGCTCAATTCGAGTCACATGTAAATACTCTTGAATCTTCCTCTTCATCATCATCATCATCATCTTCGGGGAATCTTATTAGATATGATCGCATAATAATAATAATAATAATATCATCATCGTTTCATAATTTCCACCATACAGGTCCCATTTCTCACAACCTCCCGGGCCAAACTTGACTTTTCAATAGCTCACCGAGAGAGATACTTTATGAAGACAAATTGCTTATCCTTGTAATCAAATAAACGTCTGTAAGGAGAGATGAAGCCTATAAACCATGTCGTTCGTGATAGCGCCCCGTATTTCCCATCCCATCAAAACCATCATTATCATTCCCCTCGCTAATGTTAATAATTCATATATCACGAGGCTCATTCATGAATGACATTTATTACCTCAGGAATGATCGTGAAGCCTTTTTACAAAACCAGACTTTATGTGGGTAATAATGAAGAAATTGTAAAATTCAACAATGGCTCACATCGTCTCTCTCTCTCTACAGTCCATATCACACCCGCGCGCTCTCCTTCTGGAATGAAACCCACAATCCGTATTTCAATATTTTGTTCATGTACTTTTGTACTTTCCTACCTCGCGATAACGGGAGGAAGAGGTGGTCGTGATGGTGTGGTGGTAGCGTGCTAAGGAAAAAATACCTATATAAAGAATCAAACATATCTTGCCTACTACAAGAATGGCTCCGTGGAGAAAGATTTTCAAGAAATTATATCAACCATTTTGTGGCTGCACAAACTCTCATCTGCTCCATTTCCGATTCTCAGTCCCATTTAAACTAGTGATTCATGATTCTCCCCTTCTCACGACAATGGGCCGAAAAGGAGCCGAAATTGAAGGAGAGAATGCTCAATCTTCCTTTTTCCCGTTCCTCAATTGCCGGCTCTCTCAGCCTTCCAAGTGAAATAATGGGTTTTCAAATATGCACACAATGGAGGAAGGATAAACGGGAATGGGAGATTGCGAGCTAAGTTACCCGTTTTTGTGTTCTTGTCTCGCGAAGTGGTGTGGCGGTGGTGGTGGTACTGGTGGATGGAGTTTGAGTGAAAAGTATGGAGTAATGGGTGCAAGCAATGCAATCCAATGACATTCCTTTTACTAGCATTACTACACAAAAAGTCTACATAAATTTTTTAGTAAAAACCCGATCTAAAAGTAAAATATATGAATACAACCTAAAAAAGAAAGGGCTAGTGCTACACGGAGAGGAGGGAAAGGTGATACTGGTGTGGAGCTCCTAAAGTTTCCTTTTAGGAAGCTTTCCCCTTTCCAACCACCTACCTATAGGCTACTTGCGTACGTACCACTCTGCCATTGCAACTATATTTTCACTACACACTCACTCCATGAATCTTTTTTGCAGAGATACTTAGGCATTTTACAAACTAACCACAGTAGTCAAGCTCTATTGCTACCATTTATGGGCTGGTGTGCATACATCACCAAGAGGAAAATCGAATTCCACACATAGACACCCCCACACACCAAAGAAAGAAGGCTATGACACTTGAGAATTTTTTTTCTTGCTTCTTCAGAGAGTATATAACTTCCATTATTCTCAATTCTCAGACTTTTTCTCACTTTGGGCAACCAGTATGAAATTTCCTTCAAATTCTCTCACAAAAGGAGAAGCACTATAGCACTGCCACCACACTACTGCCTGGTTGAGATGCAGGGAAAACTTTCTTTCTCAAAATTGACAGTTGATCATATTTGAGGGGAAAAGTTACACAGTTGTTCAACTCTTTTTTTTTCCTCCTCTCCAAACTTATATTTTATACTTTTCCAGGGAAATGGGTATATTATGTAGAGGCATCAGCAGGGCTAAAGCGACAGATGTAGCATGTAACATTGCAAAAAAATACCCATCTCCCGTCAAATCCTTGGGAGGAAAAAAAGAGAAGAGAAAAAAAGGAAAGAGAGAGAGGGGAAGAAGCTCTCCTCCAACTGCAAATAATATCTAGCCAAATTTAAATACCAATTCTCAGCGAAAATCACATACTTGCCGGTTGAAACATGAAGGATCGGACTTTTAATATGCCATCAAGTGGCTTCTCGAAAACTTTGAGGTTCATACGGAACGGTAGCATTATAACACTCCATCCAGCCTCCACTCCTTCCCTTCTTGTCAGGAAGGAGGAGAGGCTGTGTGAGAAATTGTGTATTTGTCGACTCGCAGTTTTCACAAATGCTATCGTCTTCTAGTTTGCTACGCACCGCAATCTCTGAGTTTCTCCACATTTCCTAGTCCATTTGCGAGCTGCTCTTATGTGAGATTGGAACTAAGTTAAGTGTATTTCCCTAAAGGAGTCGAGTCAATTTCTCGAGTGCTCTCTACAGCTTTAAGAATGCAGAACGGTCGTTTCCCTGAGTAAAAATGGAAACAGCTATACATGTCTTCCACACACACACAACTCACATGCTTTTGGAGTCCCACTTTTTGACTCAATTCTCACACTCGCACTCGCCTTCCATCAATGCAATAGGGGCTATGATATGAAATGGTAAAAGGAACAAAGTGTGAATGTACATATGTATAAGTATATATGCTGAGAGAGATAGACACATTTTTTGGTGTGCGAAATGGCCCGGGCTTAGCGGCCTCCAGCATGGACGGACCCATAACACTTTTGAAGTTTTCATCTTTTTTTCTCATCGTCAGTGAACTTGAGAGTTGGCTTCGTGGGAAGAAGCAAAAACGGGAGATGATAGAAGAAAGTATATATATAGCTGTGAAGGAAGAAGAGCCTTACTTTTTTCCCCAACAAACTCTCCGATACAGCTTTCCCTTTCAAATGTATTATAGCTTGTGCTCAAGCGGCGGAGGAAGAGGCGGCGGATGACAATGCGAAGTGAAATTTTTTTTGTTCGTTGAGTAATAAGGCTCAAATATGAGGGAAGACAGGACGTAAAGGCTAAGGGAAAGAGGATGAAGGAGCAAATCTCCGTTTGAGAGTTGAAGCGTGTGAAAAAAGCCAAGGAAAAGTAAGTAATATGAGATTTCATGTGAGTGAAACACACGTTATCATGATATTTTCTCCACATAGCTAGGCCTTTCGCGAAAAAAAAGTTGAATGCTAGTTAAGTATGAGTATGACTGGGTCCAACACAACATTTTTTTGCTATTGCCTCAAACATACGTAAAATATATACAAGTTGCGTGAAAGTGTGTGTATGCTGACTTTTTTCCCTGTTGTGTGGATGGAAGTGGCTATTATGGAGTGGATAATGGGGAAAGGAAGACGCGAGACAGCAGAAAATTAGGTTACTCTGCTTCTTCTGAATTATTTATGAGACAGAGTGAGTGAGTGAGTGCTTGCGTACCATGGATGGCACTCGCCCGACTGGGGGACTATATATTTTACACAAATCGTGTGTACTGTGTACATCGCATCTCGGTGGCGGCGGCGGCAGGCACTCATCCCAGCTCGGAATTGGGATAGCATGCATATTGCATATATTGCGTATATATTATTTTGTTTTTTTGTATACCAAACAGAGAATAAGGCTTGTGTGCTGGTATGTATTTGCTCCTTTTTCGGGACTTTATCCATTAGATCTTGTTTCAGTGAATGAAGTGCACACATCGGACGGAAAGGGATGTATATGCCTAGATGGCTATATGAATATCCGCACGTGTAGGTAAATAAGTCGCTATTAAATTTTTCCTGTATATATGAGTAAGCCAAGTGAAAACGGTTTTGCACTTGCCTGTCGCTTTCCCTCTAACTAGTTTGCCACCATTCGCCCTGCTGCTATACAGACAATGAAAATACAATAGTGGGAGTTTTATATAAGGCACATCTGGATCGGGAGAAAGAAGATTGAGATGGGAAAGGAAATCTAATGCTGTAATGCTTTATATACAATGCCCTTTTGTTAGTGTCTTGATGATTCCTAGAAGCGATAAACGGTATATATTTTGCGATAAATTTTTGCTTTCTGACATTCTGACCTGCTAAAGGGGCTAAACTACAGTTTATCGATAAGGTTTACTGATTTACTACAGAAATGAGCTGATTATAGAGATTTGTCCACTTGTTTTGTTTTTGCTAAAATTATCTTCTATAAATAAATTTATATTGCATCATTTCCCCAGAACCCCAAACCAAACTTTTTTATCCAACGCGAAAAAGTGAACGATGATATCTATACCGTTTATAACCCATGTATTTTCTTCAATAATTTTGTGACGTCGAATCCTATCATTTCACTTCAAGATTATCGAAAATTCAAATTAATTTCTGCTATCTGATCCACCGGAAGAGAAAATTAAGAAGTGAGTACTATCTGCTGTGTTGTTACATCTCATCCTGCTTTCAAAACTTTCATTCATCTGATGCTCCAAACGCGAGCATGATTTTTCACGGCGTTTTCCAAACCCTCATTATACCGTAAAAACCAAAAGAACACAGAGTATTCATTAAAAGGGACGACAAACTGTACTAATAGGCGAGTTTCTATTCAAAAAGCACACATTCCATTCTATACAACGGAAGCAACATATGGTTCATTCAGTCTGCTTTTCCCCTGCTTAAGTATGTAAATGTGCGAAAAGGGGTAAATAAATGATATACGCGCGTACACATCTCCTCCTCCTCATCGAACGGGTTGCGCCCGGGTGGTAGGAAATCTGACGATTTTTTAATTATCCTTTTCCGCTATAATAAAACTATATATTTGTCCGTATATGCTTTCCAGCGGCTGCAATTTTAACAAGCCAGCGTGGAGTGGCGTGTGCACAGGAGAACCAAAACGTGGGCATGTTTAAAAATAATGAAAAAAAGAAGTATTATAATAGAATATTACACGTTGGAAACACAAGTATATGCAAACAGAAAAGGGAAATCAGTGCCACCGAGTAGGAACTTACCAACAACTGGTCTAGCTAGGCTCACCCGCATATCGCCGTGGACCACGGACCGAATCCCGTGTTTGGTGTGGGAGTAGTTAGGAAACATCATAAAATGCAACGGTTCCTTCCTTCCTTTCGGTTGCGTCGTTGCGTTGCTGCTACGTTAGCACAACGTGACATTGGCGGTGCTGTGCTGTTCCTCCGTCCTCAGTTCTATCTGCCTCCTCCAACCAACATCTGTTTGTAATGTACTTCGTTCCATTCCAGAACTGTCGTAATTTGTAATTAAGCTTAATTAGATGAAACGACACATCACATTCAACATTTTCTGCTGTGTCTGCCGGAGTCCTCTTCTTGTTAAGGACGATAGTCCCTAGTTGGGTATGGGTATGTATTATGTATAGCAGAGCTCTCCCCGTATATCATCACTAGGAGAGCCAGCGCAAGAAGGGCTTAGATTCAAAAAAAAAAGTTGTGTATATAACAGCTCCTCATCCTCTCCTCTCCTCTATACTAATAGTCGCATCAAACTATCGGGGACTGTCTAAAAAACTCTGGGATTTTGCCGTACTTTGAGAGAGTAAACTTGATTTACTCCTAACAACTCATTCCTTTTCCCTTTCATCCGGTCAGAGAAAACAAACTGGGTGATGCTGACTCATGTCCCTTGTGGACTTGTTTGCATTCTCTAATGCTGAGTTTGCGACTCTATAATCGGATATCTGATCAGCGGGTTGCAATCCCTCCTTCTT
The DNA here is from genome assembly GCA_036850665.1 of Dicranocentrus wangi. Lineage (NCBI taxonomy): Eukaryota > Metazoa > Arthropoda > Collembola > Entomobryomorpha > Entomobryidae > Dicranocentrus > Dicranocentrus wangi. The sequence continues at coordinate 5,273 of JAANSN010003269.1, read as the reverse complement.
GTCTCTCACAATGGCACCATGTGGATTTATTGAGATTTACATACAACTAAGTCAGTAGAGGATTTGGTGGGCGGCCCACTTCTCAAACAGGAGAAAGTCGAATGAATTTCACGTGCGAGAGTGAGAGAGAGAGCATGTTGAAATTCAATTGTACGTTGGCACGCTAATGTCTTCATCATAACGTATAAGTGAGGAGCTGAATGTGATGTAAAAGTTGGGGTTGGATGTTGCCTGCATGTCATCATCATCATCACTCCAATCTTGTATATATATATAGTTTTAGCAGCTTGAGTTGTAAAATTCGTCTGAGTTTGAGCTAGGAGGTGCGTCAAGTCAAGTCCAATGCAAGCAAATTCTGGATTAGGAGGAATATTAAATGGTTCTAATGGCAAAAGTAATAAAGTGGGGATATGTGGAGAAATAAGAATACTAATTCTTAAGCAATTTGCTCGAATGGAGGAAGTAATTGGTGTTATATATATTTGCTGAAATATGACGGAAAACTTTTTCCACGATTCCGGTGGTGTCTGCTATTAAACACACCTTTATACCTTCTCGCTTCACCGTGCCCTTTCAGATCAGGAATTTCATTACAGATCATCGTAGAGTAGAAATTAGAGTGAACGAGCAAACATGAGTGGCCTATTGATAAAGTTAGCAACGTAGTAAATAGAGGAGTAGCAAAACTGGAATAGCAGTAAATTGTCAAAAAATGTATCCTCCGTGACGGAGGAGACACGTAGAAGCCCGTAACACAACTTTCTTCCATCCCGGTGGATGTGGATGCCCCGTCCAAAAAAAAATCATCCAGAGGTAATCGCTGTTTTATTCAATAGCAACAGTTCTTACGTGTCAGGTATGGAGTGCGTAGGATCACTTCAATAACCATTAACCAAGCGCTACCAGCTCCGTTTGGAGCCGAGAAATGTGCTCTGATGTGATCATACAGATTCATGAACATGTCTACTCATATAACTCCATTACGGGAGAAACGAGAGTGAATAAAAGTTACGAAGAAAATAAAAATACGGGGGAGGATTTCATGTTTCATGAAATCTTTCGCCCATGAGAGATGCATTGGACATAATATTACCACTCTCCTGCCCTTTCCCTCTCCATTATATATATTACGTTGCGCTGCACAGTAGTGTAATAGGTATCGTATCGTATCGGAGCGGAGCAAGGGAAAACTTTCCCCGTTCTATATCAACATTAATGTGAATTCAGTTGTCGTATTGTGCTCTTTCACTCTTGGTATTACCAATGAGCATTCCCATTTTTTTTTTTTGAGGATCGTGAGAATTAAATATCGAATGCATGGGAAGGCGGAAGGGGAGCAGAAAAAGAAACAGTAGCAGCATGCATATAAAATCCGATTCGGATAGGAAACCCTAGTCAAAATATCGCATCACATACCACCACCACCATCCCCATCACTATATCCATATATATTCCGCTTTTACGCCCAAGCATCAGCTAGCTCTCACTCCAATATTATCCAATCTAATATATACCCCTCCAGTTTGTCCTCTATCGTCAACTTGCAAGCCATCCCGACATTGTGTATTGTATTGTATTATTATTCCGCTTTTCGTTTTACGTTTGCTGTCCTTGACAAAATCCGACAGCATATTGTTCATGCATTATTCGACGGCGGGGCTGAGGAACAGTCTATTTATTCATGAATCCGTAAGGGTAAAAGATAATTTTAATTCAAATCATGTCAGGAAAAAAGGGTAGCAATGAAAGCAGACAGTGTATATACTTTACCTTTTGTTGTGCATTTGAGGAAAAAAGTGTTGATGAAAGAGATGAGTTGAGTAGTGGAGGACGCGGAGGAGTGGATGAACGTGAAGGCAAATGCAGTCTGTCAGAAAGAAGGGAAGAAAGGAAATGTTTACAATGGCAAATGGATATGTTCATTCTGCAACTGTTTCGCTTTCACTATACCGCTTTCCGAGCATGACAGAGGGGGACTCGACTCTCTCTCTATGGATTCATTATTGAGGGAATATTTGTCGTCGTGAATACAATGTCCTGATCCCTTTCCGACTTTCAATGCAGACGACAATATCATTGTCAACGGTATGAATACCCATGACCATTACTTTTGATTGTTTGATTCTCTGGAAAGTAAAATCTATATAAGACAAATTCTGGCTGGAATGAGCTTGGAAACTTAAATGGACCTTATTGCAGAAGGGATGTTTGAATGTGTTAATATGATACGAGGAGAATGCATATGTAGACTTGTTAGATTCCATCACAAATGATTGGCAACTAGCGAGGAGGGGAAGTGAGCAGGATTCTTCTTACGTTCCAATTTGAATTCGTTTCACGATTACGTGCTAAACTAGATAAGTTTTTTTTTCTCTCGTCTACCTCATATCTCTAGTGCCAAATGAAGCCAACATGTACTAAAGTCACGTAAAGGCAGGAGCTCATCGAATGTTACCTATATGATTTTTTGGTGAAGGAGTGGTTACCAGTGTTAATCACCTTCACATCACTTCAAAGAGCAGCAGCAGGATATTTCCTTGCGATTATATTAGTTCAGTGTTGGGTGTCTATCGTATACAAAGGAAAAGTGCTGAGCATCATATTTTTCAAATCCCATATATTCTTACGTAGCGGAGAGAATTTAATTCTTGTCCTTCTTTTCATGTATTGTAAGATGCATCTATATAATGAGGAATACTTTTATAAAAGGGGAACATTTTATGGGCTTAATGGTCACAATAAAATTCATTCTTATCACTTTTAAAACGCATTCATAATAAGTCCGTTTGCCACACAACTACATATGTCATAGTAAAATGTCGTACATTTGTTTAAATGAATACCAGCTGGAATGAATTTATACAGATTAAAATCTTGTGTCTGATGTGTGCGTTTCCTCAGTGTCTATGATCTATCTGAACTGACTTTCAGGATTAGACCTTTAGTTCAGTGCAGCACCTGATTGATCATTACAGGAGGACATTACTTGAATATCAGATAAAACCACAAACTAACCTCTAAGCGAAGCGAAACCCCTCTTCTTAATACGCAAAAATACGGGAAGGGGATGGATGCAGTACTCAAGTAAAAAGTAAATGTTTGATAATGTGAAGTATGTGTATACCTTGTGTGATACATGTAAGTAAATCCAAGTGATTCAGCTTAGTAAACAAAACGCGACAGGACCAAGAGGGCCATTAATCAAGTCTTCCGTTCCAAGACATCCCCAAAACTTCATGCACTTTTATATCTACTGAATCCAAATTTTCGCCATCCATCATTGAGAGAAATGAAAGAAAATGGGAACGGAGGAAAGAATATAGCATTCTTGCAACCAACAGCACAACGCTAACGATGAAGATATTCAATGAATGAATGGGAGCAGATGCCGGGAAAAGGAAAGGAGCAAACTGGATGAAAAAGTAAAGAGAGAGAGAGAGAGAGAAAGCTTTATGCACCCCTCAGCCATTAGAGAAACTATCCCGAGTTGGACAACATAAAGTAGGCATATTTTTTTTGAATAAATGGGTACATATACATACGTCTTAAACCAGAGAGATCACCATTATCATGATCCCCACAGGACGATTTACAAGGAAATCAAATCCTCCCATTCTATTTTTTGCCGCTGGTGAAAGTGTTCTGCCATGCTGCTCTCACTCCATGAATGAATGATATGATTGCATATTGTTGTAGGCAGCTGAGGCGGCAGCAGCGAATAAATACATACGAGAAAAATGCTAGCGATATATTTTTGGTCGTTTCTGGCAGACTATACGGTTATGGTATATTCGTAGGTTTTATATGAGCATGAGACGCACAACGAGGTCGAGACGTATACAAAAATGGGAAAGGGCAGGAGAATAATGATACTTTGCGGATTATTTGTCATAAAACACCGTTTTATATGCCCGCTTACGAGCACTCATAGCCCGGATTGTAATGATTACGAACAGATATGTGGTTGTTTAAAGGGTATGGTAGATACGTGGGCCACAAGATAACTTTAAAAACGGATTTTGGTGAATATTAATATGAAATGAATTACACCATCACCGTGTCCCTGAGCCAGCAAATATGGCATGCTACTCAATGTTTAAGTTGCTCCCGTAATTCGGGCCATTTTCAAGCTTTCACAAAATATCCTCATGATATGCAAGTTTTTTTTAGTGTGTGTGCAGTACCATTCAGAAATATTATATACCATATGAGCATATGAGAGTACTCCAGGTCCGTGTAACTCTCAGACGCTGTGTTTTGATGGCGTATGTGACGGTCGGTGCGAAGCCTTTTACGAAAAATTTGCTGCACTGCATATTATTCCTCTCCGGTATATCATAGTACGTGAGATAATGGGACGTATCACATAACGGGGGATATATATGAAACTGCTGAAATCCCCCGTAACGTTGTATTCTTGATACATATACATCCATAAATTATCGTATACAAAGTAAAGCTTCCGCGAGCTGAGGAAAAAAAAGTCTCGCAAACTGCATCAACATCATTTTTCATTATTCCCTTTTCTTCTTGGCATCATGGAAAGAGACATCAATCGTAAGTATATTTGCAAGCTGGAAACGAGATATGGTATACGTTTTTTATGTGTAAAAAAGTGGTAAACACACAGCGTTGCGCTGCTACTACTGCTACGCGCTGGCTCCTAAGGTCGTAATGCTATTTGTCCTGGGTGTAACATTATGAAGTCAGTAAATATGCTGGTAATCGTTTTATTTGAGATTTGCATTAGCCAGGTTTTGATATTATATTTTCTCTCTGCCTTTTATTTAATAGCTTTTCTCTGTACCCACATGCAGACAATGGCTCGTGCTGAGAAACGGAAGGGAAAAGTGATGTGATGCATGGTCGTTCCTCTCTGGATAAGAATTTATAGCGTTATATCTCAATACACCAGTCGCGCCATAATAATAATAATAATAATAATGCTCTCTGAACACTAGATGGGAATTTAAGAACAGCGTGAGCTAGAAAATAAGGAGACATGTTACCCAAACCAAGTAATACTACACCTTACTACTGCTATCAAAATATCACCTATAGCAAGAGCAAGTGATGATATGATGAGGTTTCAGGATCCATATTACCTACCTATATGATAATCGCAATTTGATACTTTGATAGATCAGCTCAGGTAGGTGTCTTGTCAACTTGTGTGTCTACCCTAATCATGAATGAAAGTCTGATTTTGATCAAATATAATTTTAATTTTGTCCATAACCATGTCACTAAAATAAGGTTCTCGCAGTTCACAG